>PVIJ01012531.1:0-49248 GCA_004024925.1 Scalopus aquaticus
AGAGGAGAGGGGGCAGAAAGAGGAAGGGGGGGAGGACAGTGATGGTGGCGGTGGTGAATTAGACTAGGGATGTACTTTTGCAGATTTGAAGAACACTTAAAGTTTACAAAACATAATATTTAACTCTTGCTTTCTGAGTCCTGGTTTGGTATTTCCCACTGAACAAGTTGGCAAGTCACTTAACATCTGTTAACTAAAACTTAGCAGTTTTAGTATCCTCAGCTCTAACAGTAGGGATAATGGTAATCCTTATTTTAGAGGATAAAATTAGATAATGCCCTTAAAATCTCCTACACAACTCTTGGTACACAATCAGCAATAAGCTGGGCACTCAGAAAGCAAAAGCCTCTCATCGACAATGTGTAAAGTGTACTAGGATTTCAATACTCCACTCTGAGGCAAGGGGACCTATACTGACTTTTTGTGAAACTGAACTCCTAAAATACTACCATTTTCCTTTAAGCAGAAAACGAACTCTAAACAAAGAGCTAGTAGCAAAGAAGAGACATGACCCCACGGAGGGTTTGTGTACAGGTGTTAGGAGGTACAGAGGAATCCATGGGAGTGGGGGCCACGGGAGACAGAAACCCAGATGCCACCCCTCTCTGCTGGACACCCATTGTCACGGAGACCATCTTCTCTGGGGCTCTAACTTCTGATTTCCTAGGCTATGAACACCTTCACTGAAAAAGCTCTGCCCCCCAGGGACAGCTCCTTTTGCATATTGAACCTCTTTCCAGGAGTGGAATTTAAGCTCCTCAAGTACCTGGGACTAGCCTTAACTATCTTGATATCTACAAAGCACCTGAACTTGTACTTGGAGGTTCTTTTGAATAAGACAAGCAGAGGGAAGAGAGGATTTGTAAGAAAGGAAAAAAAAAATATCTGGCTAATGCAAAAGTGAGGTGGGAAGGAAGGAAGGAAGGAAGGAAGGAAGGAAGGAAGGAAGGAAGGAAGGAAGGAAGGAAGGAAGGAAGGAAGGAAGGAAGGAAGGAAGGAGGGAAGGAGGGAGGGAGGGAGGGAAGGAAGGAAGGAAGGAAGGAAGGAAGGAGGGAGGGAGGGAGGGAGGGAGGGAAGGAAGGAAATTGCTGCCTTCCAAGCTCTGTGATATTTTTTCAATTCCATTTATTTCAAATCATCTTGTCATTCTCTTTCCCATCTTGACCTTCCTTTATCTTCTAAAACTATAAATTAGATAATTAGCCCCTCACTTTTGGCTCAAAATTTCATTATCTGTTGGTGGACAAGCCCAGATGCTTAGCTCTTACCTTGTGACCTATTCATGATGTATATAAGTCACTCCAGGAAAAATGGCTTCACAAGTTGCATCTAAACCTGTGCCAAGAATCACATCCCTGAGTGGATGGAGCTGTGCAATGGTGCCAAGAGAAAGCAAAAGAGAGAATGCTGGCTGTTCTCATCTACAATAGAAAGTTTCTTGGTGATTATTTCTGCTTGCCTCATTTTAAAAGTGAGGAATTCAAGACATTTGCTGACAGTCACTCAGACCCATAGAAGGTAATTCCTTCTTTCTTTCACCAAGTACACTTCAAGGTCCATTAGAATTGGCTTTTAAAAGGATCCGAAAGCTACAAAAATCATCTTGATAGTCACTGGGAATCCTGGACATTTGAATTGTTACTTTGAAATAATTGAGTTTAAATTTATATTGTAATTGTTATTATAAAATATTGTTATGGATATTATTTTTGGATAGAAAGCCCATAAATAATTCTGTTGTCTTCAAAAGGCTGCTTATGGTGTATTTATATTATCCAAATAGCAAAAAAGACCTCTTGCTCTTAGAAAAATAAATATAGTGGTACAAGGTTACACATAGGTAATTTTACTCCATGAGTTCACGTTCAGACTCTGATACTCTAAGAGCAGCAAATACTTGGACAAACTACATCTTGGTTTCCTTATCTCTAAATGGAAGTGGTTACTGTTTCAGAGAGTTGTTATGATCAAATCATTGCAGTCGTGGGAACATTTAGAATTGTGCCTGATATATAGACTAACCATTCCTGTTGCTGGGGGAGAAAGGACGGCCTGAAACTTCACAGATAGGTTTTTACAGACCCACCCCCACCTCAGACCAAAGAGATCCAAGACACCTAGGACTACGAATCCCAGAATGCCATCATCACCGAAGGGAGGATGCTGAAAACTGAGGGTGGAGTTAAGACTGAGGGTGGAGTTAAGCAGTGATGTTTGGTATTTAACCAGACATATGCTCTTTGGGGGGCTCTCTCTTTGGCGGTTCACCGGACTTTGGTGTACCGTTGGGATTAGAGCTCAGCAGAACTGGTAGGACGCATTCAACAATTTATTCTTTTTTTTTTTATGAGTTGTCTTTTATTTCCCCTCCTTTTGTAAATAAAACCTTTATTAATATTATTGTGTGTACTTGCAATTGAGACTTATTGTAAGTCCCTTTTAAGTGTACGGCTGAGGACCCACAGTCAGGAACCCCATTTTATATTGGGCTGCCCTGTAGCAATGTTAGCGATTATCATTCATACTGGAACAGATATCTCAGACTTTTATCAATTACTTTGTGGGAAGAACAAGATGATTTAAAGTGAAAAACAAAAACTGAGGGTCCAGAGCCTGCTATGAAGATGTTCTGAAAATAGGACCCTAAGATCAGAAGGCCTGCATGCACCTGTCCACACAGGCTGGGATTGGGAACATCTGAAATCTTAGTTTCTCAAATTTCTTCACTGCCTACCTTTGGGATTGCTTAAGAATCACATGAGTCTTATCTTAAACCTGTTATAAACTTAAAAACATGATAGTTTAGGTCTTGGTGAATGGGGTGTGATCCTAGATGTCTAAATCCTATGCAATGTGTAAACCATTGTTAACACATTAAAAAAATAAGTCTGTGTTTAGTGTTTATATTTACCAAAATTAATCTAGCAATAATTTTCATTTATGTCTATCATATACAAATTCTATATCAACTTCCAAATGTTTAAAGCACCGTTTTGCACATTTTCCTTGTCTGTGATTCCTACAGGTAAAATAAAATTCCTTTCCCTGGAAGTCAAGGCTTTCCCAAAGCTGACAAAGCCTCTCTTCCCAGTCTTGTTTCCCAATGTCTGCTCCAACTGAATGATTATTCTTAAAGCCTGCTCACTGACTGAATATTTATTCATTTCTTTTCTAATGCTATTCTTGCCATTTGGAATGTTCTTCCCTCTCCATCTCCATTCTTATCCATTCTGTACAATCTTTACACATCCTTCAAGGTTTCAAAAGTCACTCTTTGGAGATATTATCTAATTGCTCTAGAGTCAACATTATCTTCCTCCTGTTTTGAACTATGTTGGTGCTTTATTTATAATGTCATGGTGTAAGAAGGTGGTCCTCAGGAAAGTGGAGTGTCCCAGGCCCTCACCCCCACCTCAAGCCAGAAAGGCCCAAGACACCTAGGACTACGAATCCCATAATGCCATCATCACCGAAGGAGGATGCTGAGGACTGAGGATGGAGTTCAGCGACAGTGTTTTGGTACTTTAACCAAATTGTAAGCTTTGGGCTCGCTCTTGCTCTTGGCTGTTCACAGAGTTTTGGTGCGCCATTGGGATTCTAGCTCAGCAGAACCGGTAGGACACATTCACCAATTTATTCTGATTTTTCTCTTGAGTGGTCCTTTTTTCATTTCCCCTGCTTTTGTAAATAAACCCTTTATTAATCTTATTGTGTGTGCCTGCAATTGAGTCTTATTAAAGTCCCTTTTAAGTGCACAGGTGAGGACCCATAGTCAAGCACCCCATTTTATATCAGGGTGCCCTGTAGCAATGGGAAGTCAAAGTTCATCTCACAGTCATTGCATGTTAACAGTCAAAGAAAATGACTTATTCTTCCTCACATCAACTCTTCTGAAAGATCGTGCACGCCGTCTCTAAGCACGGAAATCTGCCATCAGAAAGCCTCCCCTCGCCTAATTCACTTAGCGGATTTCTATGCTATAAATCTCCCTCTGAGGGCTATCTTTTCAGCCAGGACTCCCCCAGGTGGAGGTAAGCCGCCACCTCCAGCATCTCCAACACTCAGCAGAGTCTGTGCACCTCTGAAGCTGCAGCAGGTACTGATTTGTTGCTCAATAGCCTGTGCTTAAATCCTAACTCAGTGACTTATTGCTCTAATCATTTTATTTATTTATTTTTAATTTTTAAATGATTTATTTATGCATACAAGAGCTGGGGTGCAGGCCAGAGGTGTGGGGAGGTGAGAGTATTCATCAGAGGCAGAGTGAGGAGCAGAACAGGCAGATCTACTGAAATACACTCCTGAGGGTAGCAGTAGGTGATGCAGGAGAGGTCTGCTGCATCCTGTGGGTCACCTCCCTGACTGGGGATCGAACTTGTGCTACAGTGGCTATGGAGAGCTTCACAGTGCTGAGACTTAACCCCTTGCACCACCAGGAAGGCCCTGATCATTTTAATTAAGTCAGTTCAACCTACTCTAAATTCCAGTTTTCTCCACCAAAAGCAAAAAAGATTGAGAGAAAGAATGTTAATGCAGGGCCTCCCTGGTGGTGCAGTGGTTAAGTGCTGTGCTTCAGAGCAGTGGGCAGCTGTGACTCGAGTTCGACGCCCTGCTGGGGAGATTCCCACATGGCGAGGCAGACCTCTCCTGCCTCGCCCGCTGCTCCCCTCAGCAGTGTATTTCTGATCTGCCTGTGCTGCTCCCCACTCTGTCTCTGGTGAACCCTCTCGCCGCCCCTCGCCTCTGGCCTGTACTCCAGCTTGTATGCATAAATAAATAAATCTTTAAAAAAAAAAAGAATGTTAATGCTGAGGAGAACTTACCACATAACTTACAGTCATGTGGTAAGTTCTGTAAAGAAAGCACATAGCCCATTTAGGGGATAAACAAGTCGCAAACGTTTCACATAATTCTGTTCAGAAGATCTCACAACTGCCTTTTTTATGGACTCAACTTCTGTATCATGAATTCCTGGAAGTCAGTGATCACGGAGCCAAAAATCTCCAATTTGAATATTAGCTCTGATACAGGTTGTGGGTCAAGATACTGGTAATGTGTGGTAATGTGCAGTAAGAGTAGCTTTGTGGGAGGGTTGTTGTAAGATTCCAATGAGTATAAATAAGAAAATCTAGGACACGGAACTTCTAATATAGGATAGTTATTACTTATTTATAACACTAGTTGCTAAATATAGAACATAGCAGATGGTAAATATAGGACATAGCAGATGCTGTTTCTTGAATGAACAATATAAAATACAATGAGATTTTATACCATTTATGACTATTAATTTGATGTGATTATTTCAATTCTAATACCTGGATCCCAACTTTATTAAGCAGAAAACTTGATTTCATCATTGACTCCTATCCTTGTGAATTGAACTCCAGGATTCAGATATAAAGGGATCCATATTTTTTAAAATGTCCCAGAAAATAAATCTGGATCAACTGTCAAAAATGCTTTTATGCAAAAAGATAATGTATTAGAATACCAACTACACTGGTCAACAGTGAGATTGTTACTGACTTAAAAAAGGCCCTAAACTTTAGTATTTTGGTATGCTGAACATGAATATAACCCTGAAATTTTTTTTAAAGACTTATTTATTTATACATACAAGCTGGGGTACAGGCCAGAGGCATGGGGCGGCGTGAGGGTTCACCAGAGACAGAGTGGGGAGCAGAACAGGCAGATCAGAAATACACTGCTGAGGGGAGCAGCGGGCGAGGCAGGAGAGGTCTGCCGCACCATGTGGGATTCTCCCCGGCTGGGCGTCGAACTCGCATCGCGCACTGCTGACAGCTCCACAGCACAGTGCTCAATCGCTGTGCCACCAGGGAGGTCCTGAAAAATTTTTATTAGCTCTCATTTTGAAGATATTTCATATAATTCATTTTATATGTTTCACCATGTAAATTTATCCAGTAGGACAGCAACATCCTAAATCAGCCTAGAATGATATAGTATTGCATCGCATTGCATAATACCATCATGCACACATCATCCAGAGTTGATTACATCATTTTCTGATGCAATGCAATACTACTGCCAGGTGGCTGCTGAAGGAAGCTGACGTCAGCAGTACACGCTATAAAGCCCTGTCAGAAAGGTTGAGCACTGAAAATATTTCAGACTTTGTGCAAGACAGTTGAAGCTACTGTTCCATAGAACTGTTATGATTTTATCCATTTAGGCACAATACAGAACAGTAATGCCTCGAGAGTGCGTTAATAGCGCGGATAATTTCTGCTCTATTTGTGGGGAAGTGACATTTGCCAACCTGAAGAAACGTATCACTTCTCAAGTGAAGCAGGCTTATCATCTTTACTTCTCATGCAAGGTTGGTAACCAAGACAAGCCTTGGGCCCCGTATATATGCTGTGCTACATGTACAACACAGTTTTCACAGTGGTTAAATGGCAAAAGACCATCCATGTTGTTTGTAGTCCCCATGGTGTGGAGAGAGCCAAGCAACCACATACTTCTGCTTGGTTCCTCCTCTTTCATGCTGAATAACAAAGCAAAAGAAGTTGGGAATAGTCTACCCAAACATTCCATCTGCATTGAGACAAGTTCCACATGGTGAGGGACTTCCTATTCCAGAACCTCCAGCAGAATATCTCTTGATTTATCTGATGAGGACAAGGGTGAGCTGACCTGTTCTTCTCCTGTTCCATCAGCATGCAGTGATCCAGATTTTCACTGTGGTGCATCATCAACCCCACAAAGACTAACACAGGAAGAACTAAATGACCTGGTTAGTGATTTGGACTTCTCCAAGAACAAGGCATAATTGCTAGGATAAAGATTCAAACCATGGAATCTTCTAGAAGAAGATGTCACAATTACTTTATATCAAAAGTGCAACCAGCAGTTAGAGCCTTTCTTCAGAAAGGAAAGTACTCTTGTATTCTGCTCCGACATTGAGGGCCTCATGAATGCCTGAGAAATCACACATGACCCAAAAGAATGGAGACTATTTCTAGACTCTTCGAAACTGAGTCTTAAGACTGTGCTTTTGCACAGTGGAAAACATCTTCCATCTATTGTATTCCTGACCAGCTGTACGAGAGGCAAATGAAGAAATCTAGGAAGTAGTCTATGACTTGTTTTTTTACAGGTATTAACCACAGGCCTATGACTTACTATTGGCATGCATTTTGTGATGTAAACATCAATTTATTGCAGA
The DNA here is from genome assembly GCA_004024925.1 of Scalopus aquaticus. Lineage (NCBI taxonomy): Eukaryota > Metazoa > Chordata > Mammalia > Eulipotyphla > Talpidae > Scalopus > Scalopus aquaticus. Next base: position 7,193 of record PVIJ01012531.1, read on the forward strand.
TTACAAAAAAAACTAGAGCCTAAATTAGAATTTGACTGTCATATTCATGTTGAGCACATACAAATCGATAGGAAATCACTAATTTTATTTCAGTAACATGACTTTCATAAAACTTTGTTGACCAGTGTTATCTATCAGCAGACTCCCTTTAGAACAAAACAAAGAATGTTGCATCTCACTTTTTCTGGAGCTTTATTTTTCCCTAAGAAAACTTCTAAGTTCCATCACTCTATCAAGATATTTTTTGAGGGCCTTAAGTTTGGTATTTGTAAAATAAGAGCTTTGCATTAGCTACTCTCTAAAAATCTCTTCTAGAACTTACTGTTACTCAGCACTTCTCTAAGTTCATTGAATGAAGACAAAATAGGGGGCATATTTTTCTTTAAAGAGCATGTAGTATTCTGAGTTTATGTTTCTAAATTAAACAAGGAATAATGATGAGCTACTGACTATAGTTCGGTCCATTGGTTCTCAGATTAAGTCTGAAAATATGGCGTGGTCTCACTCTGGGCCTTGGGTTTGCCCTGGGACCAGTCTCTTCTCGTGCCTTGGTGTTCCGTGCATTGCAGTATCATGTACACAGTTTCAGAAGATATTCTCAATGGGCCAATTTCTGACTCTTGATTATCTTGTGGTTCCTGAAAGCAGAACAGAGGACATCCCCTTTCTGTCACGTCTCTTTTGTAGCTTCTAATCTCTCTGCCAGCATCCACATCGTCGTGGCCACTTTTCTGTTCACGCATTTCGAATTCGACATGACAGCACACTGAAATTTGGTGTCAAAATGGGCAAAAGAAGACTATTATATTTTTGACGCATTGGAAGAATGCTTAGGTTATTTTATTTCATGTTGAATTTTATGGAGCCTGGGAGTTGTTGGGTTTTTTTTTTGTAACTTTTATGTACTATGTGCCTTCCTTAATATTTTCTTAAAATGCTGATGCTTTGCAGCCACTTTTTTTTCATTGCTTTTTACTTGTATAATATTTATTTTATGTTATTTAAATTTGTGCTTTTATCTTATCTTCTTTAAAAAATAGCCCATAATTTCAAGTGCTTCATTGTATCAGACTCTGTGCTATGTCTTTTAATCCTCATGTAATAACCACTTAAGAGAGGTCTGATTGAAATTAACCCCCTGAAATACACAAGGAAACACGGAATAGTAAGGTAACATGGCATACCTCAGTAAAACTCCGTTTTTCTGACTCCAAATACTGACTCTTTAATAACTATGTCTTAGCAACTCTCCAACCAGATTCAATGTGTCTTTAGAGCAGAAACTGTATTGCTCTGATTTCTATTACTCGTCCTAATACCTACACAGGTGTCTTGCCTAGTAGTTTCTAAATAAGTATTTATGATGATTAAGAAGATGGGAAGCAGAAAGAAAATAAAGAGAAAGAGATGGAGGAGAAGGTGGAGGAGGTGAGGGATTCCAGGAGTGGTACAGAGATGGAATAAGGTTGCTTCTTTCTTGCAGGCGTCTCTCTGCTTCTCTCGAAAACTTGGCCTCCAGCCAGCAGTGCCCACTCGCTGTGTGGGGGAAGAGGCTGAGAGATGGGCAGGCTACGCATTTCTAATTTTCTGCATGGGTGCCTTAGTTACTATTAAGATACTGTCAAAGGGAAGTAATTTCTAAGAAGAGAAGCTAGCCTGATTAAGAAGTTCGATTAAGATTGACTTTTGAGAAAATATTAAAAGCCCAGAAGAAAAAGAAAAGATTAGGATTGGGAGCCGCTAAAGGGAGCCCTGAGATATCAGCGTGACGGAGGGCAGCTGCTCATTGGCATAGCACAAAGCCTTTCTAGCCACAGCGCCTCCCAAGATAGCAATCGCAACCTGAGCGAGCGTTATCAGCCTGCGTGAGGCCACCTCGGCCATGGCAGCTGCCGGTCTGAAGAGTTTGGTATCTCTCTGCAGATCCAGGAATCCTCTTGTTGACCCCCCAACCTGTCTGCCTCACTCTGCAGGTGGCTCAGGGCTTAGATCCTAATCTTAGCACCTAGAATGTAACCTAGTTCTACTCCTCAGAGTTGAGAATTAACTTTTTCTTATCTGAGAGATGTGTGGAGAACAAAGTAACCATCCCAACGACCTGTCATTTAAACCAGTGATTTATTGCTTTTAACCAAGCATATACCACATGTTGAGCTCCTAGCTTGTGGAGAGCTTGGCAGAAGGTCCACATTCCTCTAAACACCCTTCACTTCGGGCCAGTGCTGTCAGGAGTAGACCAGCTGGCATTCAGCTTTAAGAGTATAGCCAAGAAAGGAGGTCAAAGATGAGCCTTCTGGGGGGATCTCAGAGATGGTTTGTCTGGAGATAGCCAACACGCATATCCTCACTCCTTCATCTCCTTCCTATTCCCAGGTCTGGCTTTTATATCTTTGGCAGCATTTGAAAGCTGTCACTCAGGATTGACTTTGGCCACTCACTCGCTGGTCAGTCCAAAGGGACTCAAATTAAGTGCTCTTCATGCTAACAAGTTAAGAGAAAGCTGTCAGGTGCCACATTGGCAGAACCATAACCGGTACTGAATACCGAGAGAAGTCTATTCCAGTTAAAATATTGGGCATCCTGGAAGGCTGAAGGACAAGGACTAGGGCATTGGAATTACCAAACATCAAGAGGGCCCTTTTCACTTTTTTTCTTCTTAATTGTTCTTCAAGGTAAGAAACAAGGTCCTGAGTTTCAAAATCCCATATTTAACAGATAGAGGGATAGTGGCATTGTCACCGTAGGAATTAATAATGACAAATGGAAAGATTACGGGTTGCTGGACATGTGTGTGCTCAAGGGTTACAGAATATCTCACTTACTGAGCAGAGCAAGAATGTGTTCCTCAATTTACTCAAGGAATTGGGAAACTGAAAGTGACAATCATTGGCCACGTGCCACTCACCACCATGGTTCAAGCAATAATAGTCTGCTTTTAGAAACCCCAAAGAGAATGTATGACTGAGGAGTGAAGGGGGGCCAGAAATACACAGCATGTCTTGGAATTAGGCATCAGAATAAGATTATTAGAATAAGGTTCTAATGTTCCATGTTCCTTTCTCAATTCAGAAAACACCCAAATATTTATCTCCAAAACATTTTTGTTTTCTGTGTGTTATAATCAACTTAAGAATTTTTTTTTTTACATTTTTTCTCATTTCTAAAAACATATGAAGAATTATTATCAGTATAGAAAGAGAAGCAAAACTAAGAAAAGAGAAGTCTTGGGGTCTCCTTGGTGGCACAGGGGTGAAAGTCTCAGCACTATCAAGCTATCACCAGCCACTACAGCACGAGTTTGATCCCCAGCCAGGGAGCTTCCCACATGGTGCAGCAGACCTCTCCTGCCTCGCCTGCTGCTCCCCTCAGCAGTGTATTTCAGTCAACCCGTCTGTTCTGCTCCACACTCTGCCTCTGGTGAATCCTCTCACATCCCCACACACACACCTCTGGCCTACATCCCAGGTCTTGTATGCATAAACAAATAAAATAAATCTTTAAAAAAAAAGAAAGAAAGGAAAGAGAATTAGGCCCAGAGGTAATTAACGCTGAATGCCATTGACCATCAGGTCGCTGCTTTGTTCTTCTAAGCAAGAGAAGCCCATTTCATGATATTGCTCTTCACAATGTTCTCCCTTCACTGCAAAATGCCTACTTTTCAACTCACTTTTAATGTCCACAGAGTAGATCTAAGTAAGCAAAACATGGGGCATAGCTTCTGTGTTTTCATTTGTACAAAACCTAAAGAACATTTTAAAACTAAAGAGGACTTAAAATTAAACCCAGTGAACTGAATACTATTTCACTTTATGTTCAATCTATGCTTTTTATAATGCTATATTAAAATAAGAATGTAGGGATAAACTCACAAGTTCAGAGTCAATGGGTAAAGAGATAACACCAACATAATTTTAGAAGATAGAAAACAAATAAACAAGAAACAAGAAACTGAGCAGAGCAAAGCAAAGCAAATCGAAAACTATTGGTGGGAGCCAATTTAGTCTTTGAAATACAAAATCTAAAAGTTTGATTGCAGATGGGAATGAAAACTGGAGGTTTTATTGATAATCTGTCTAATAAGCAGCAAGTGCCACACACACAAAAAGTATTCCAATTCCCCTGGTGTGAATACTACCCCATGGCTAATCTCAAGCTACTGATTTAACACAACTAAACAAAGTGTGGGAAAGACAAACAGCCATCTCTAGAATGGGTCAAGAGTGTTCCAGCACGCCTCTGGTTTGACCTCCTAAGCAGAAAGGGAGTTATCCTTCTTCTACGGCTATGGAATGGCTGCTGATTCTTTGAAAAAATTCCAGAGAGGAAATAGGACTCAGGGACCCGAGGCTTAATGAAGAAAGAGGCACAGCACTGAAAGGGGAGATTGCATGTCTTCTTTGGAAAAGTGCCTATTTACATCCTCTGCCCATATCTTGATTAGATTATTTGTTTTCTTTTTGTTGAATTGAATGAGCTTGTTATCAGATGTCTGATTTGCAAATATTTCCATGAGGTGTCTTTTTATTTTAGTAATAAATAGTGCAGAAGTTTTTTAGTTTGCTGTGGTCCCAACTATTTGTATTCCCTTTTGTTTTTCTTGTTGTTGGAGCTTACTCCAAAAAATCATCACTGAGGCTTATGTTGTAGAGTGTTTTGCCTATGTTTTCTTCTATGTATTTTATGGTTTCAGATCTTACACCCAAGTCTTTTATTCATGACTTCATTTTGAATTATGGTATGACATAGTGGTCTAGTTTCATTTTTTGTATGTGACTGCCCACTTTTCCCAATGCCACTTATTGAAGATGTTTTTCATTCTCCACTGTATATTCTTGGCTCCTTTGTCATATAGGTGTGGGGTTATTCCTGGGTTCGCAATTCTATTCCTTTTGTGTCTTCCCCCCCAGTACCATACTGTTTTGATTATGATAGCTTTGCAATATGATATGAAGTCTAGGAGTGTGATGCCACCATTCTTCCTCTTTTAGGTCAGGATTTCTTTGGTTATTCAGGGTCTCTTTTGACCCCATATTAATTTCAGTAATTTTGTTCCATTTCTTTCACAAATGCTATTGAAAGTTTAATAGAGATTTCATTAAACCTGTATATTGCTTTGGGTAAAATAACCATTTTTAACAATGTTAATTCTCCCAATCCATGAGCAGGGAATATTTTAGTTTCTTTGTGTCTTTTATTCATTTTTATGATGTATTACAATTTTCTTGGTATGCAGGTATGCAGCTGCAGGTAGCAACGCAGGCCTATGACAGAAGTCAGGACCCACTTCTAATGCAGGAGGAGCTGTGCAGACCTGGGCTGCTGATGTGTATTTGTGTGGTTGTAGGGGTCAGCCATGAGTACATGCACAGGTGTGGGATTGGCTCTGGGGGCCTGGAATGGAGTCCTGCACATACCCAGCCATAAAGGCAGGCCAGGGTGCTGGCAGCTACATAAATCCTGGTACCCAGAGCCCAGGGCACTGACAACTGGAGGTGAGAGCAGAGAGGGACTCAAGCAGCTGGAGTCTGAAAAGGCAAAATTATGTGCAGCCCTCTGTGGTGAAACCTGCATGGGATTCACTGTGGCTTTGCTTTTCTCAGCTGTGAAGTGCTCTGAAGTCTGGGACTGGGTCCTCAGTGATGACCAGAGTACAGGGCATCCACAAGGGCTGTTGAAGTCCTCCATGGGCCAGTGCTGTTGGGGTTCTCTGTAGAGTGAAGCCACTGGCAACTGTATCGCTCCCTCTGACTAATACAGTAGCCAATCTCCCTTGTTCTTACCAATCTCCAGGTGACTGACTGTGCCAGTCCCTGCAACCAAAGTGGGTGCTTCATGCAGTGCCCAACAGAATAGGCAAGCAGGGAGCTCACACACACACACACACACCTCTCTCTCTCTCTCACACACACACACACACACACACACCTCTCTCTCTCTCCACACACATACACAACTGTCTCTCTCTCTCGTACACACACACACACACACACACACACACACACACACACACACATACACACACACACCCTCTGGGTGAAGTCTCAAGCCAGGGAGTTCCCTGTTAGCATGACCAGAGTCAGCCTGGGGGATGGAATGATGCAAGCAAAATGAAATTGTTCTTCCTACTCATTTTTGTGTGATTAATTTCAGATTGTTTTGCTGAAGCTACTTTAATGGACTCCTGAGCTCTTACAGAGTTATTTTTGTTCATGGATAGCAAACTGCTAATCTTTTAGGGTAGAGGCTGGGTCTCCTATTCTGCCAACAATGTGCCATCACCCAATATAACCCTCCTTTCTCATTCCTGGGCCTGCATTAGCCTGAGGCCCTACCCAGGAGACGCTGCTGCCAGATACATCCCTTTGCCCCTCACTTCCTCAGTGGGGGGCACACAGGAGTCGAGACAAGGAGTCCACAGTCTGAATAGGGGCTTCACTCCTTAGGGTCAGAAAGTCTGAATCGTTTGTTGTTACTTATACTTGTCCTGATGTATCAGGATAAGATCTGATGATGAATGAATAATATCTGATCAATTGAGCAATTAATTTTATACTGGAGATAGTTATGGTATAGTGTCTGGCACAGAATGGCTGGTCTATTAATATTTACTGCTGCTGCTGCTATTGTGGTCCCTGTCTGTCCTTGTCCTCAGCGTTCTATTAGTTCTCTCTCATTTGGTTTGATGCGTAATTCCTGTCAAAATTTTGCTAAACACTTGTATCAAATTGTGTTTTTACATAGCTAAAAGAAAATGTGGACGCAGACAGGTGGATAATATGCATACACATTCACATACAGGTATGTATGCACACACACACGGCACTCTGCATGTTAGGAAACAAGTTTGCCTTGACAGGAAGAAGGATAATGATACCCAATAGGTCTTTTCCATTTCTAATTTCCATCACTCTATGGTCCTGCAATTACTATAGCCAACTAATCAGCGAAACGTAATTATGCACAATTCCAAACATATTATGAAGTAATAAGGCCTTTATTTTTCATTGTGCCCTAAATGCTTGCATCATTAAAGATGGAAAAGTGGAATTTAATTTGGGCCCACAAAATGGAAAGCCAAAGGAATGAAAGAGAAGATAAGAAAGGCTCATTGTTTTGTTTTTTCCTTTTTAGTTGCAAAATATAATAGACACTTGCATCACATTTTAAGTGGGTGAATAACATCGCAGCTGCCAGATCATTCAGAGGACTCACCTTATTCAATTTATAGGCATTTTATCCTTGAATCTTTTGAGAACACCTGTAAGTGTCAGAAATCTCTGAGGATATGCTAATGATCAAAAACGGAACACGCCTTACCAAGATCATTAGGACACGTCCTGATTGTCCCACCGCCTTGCAAATGTGCCAGGTCCACTGTTTTCTAATTCAGACATGTGTGCAAATGCTGAAAAACTAATTGCAGAAGTATATCAATGAAAAGCTATAAGAGCACAGGATTTTACAAAGCAGTTTTGATATAGCTCCTATGGCATATCATCAAAAGACATAATGAGTGTTGGGTGTTCTATGAACTATACGTAGTGGTTTCAGTGGAGTCTATTCCCTCTAATGATGAAATCCACTAAAATTCTCATAATGAGCCACATAGAACTAAGTTATGCATCTTATCCAATATCTTCAAGGTACAGGCCCATAGTTAGCAGTTTTGGCTGCACAGAGAAAACCAAACAAAACAATACATGCATTTTCAAAACAAAAACAACAGAAAATCCCACAGGAAATTATGTTAATGATTCTGAATTAAAAACTGAACTATGATGAGACTAAGCTGGAACTGTAAAAATGAAACAAACCATAAGTTATTTTAAATTCTAGATGTATTATTCTCAGTTCCCCCCACAACCTGCCCTAATGTTAATCAGCACAACACAAAATTTTATGCTGAACCCTCTCAGCTCTCTTTTAGTATTTGTTATTTAAATTTCCTTGGAAAACACAGAGCATAGCAAAACATTCATCATTCTCTTGGCAAAAGCTGGCGTGAATGTGCCTCTGAATTTTGTTCCTTCTGTTTTAAGCTATGAAATTCCGGCTAAGTTCATAAGGTGCTGTCACAAATAAGGCAGAGAAAAGTAGAAGTGTTTAAATCCAACTAGTCGGAGCTGGTATTTCAGGTTCAGGAAGGTAACACATTGTATTTTACTTCTATCTTCTTAGAAGTTAGTAGAAGAATGTTGAGCTTCACATCAAAGATGGATTACTCTTAAAAAGGAACATTTATCAAAGAAAATATTAATTGGTGGCTGGAAAGCGGAGCTGTGAGAATAAAGGAACCTAGAGTGAAGTAGAGATAACAGCTAGAAAACATCACTAATGGAGAATGGAATTTCCTCCTCTGCATGCGGGAGCTTGCATACACGTGTTCATTTTCCCCAAATATCTCAGATGTTTAGCTCAGCAACAACCTGCCCTGCTTTGCCAGGTGAGCTTTGCCTTCTGCTGTATGATGGACTCTTCGCTCCCCTTCCCCTCCTGCTGAAGTGTGAGCATCCTGCTCTGGGTGGCAGAATGCCCACATTCTGCTTCTGCTTCTGCTCAGAACTGAGCATCAGGGTCGCAGGAGAAAGAAACTCACCGTGTGATCCCAGCTGAGGTGCAGTGGAGTACCAAAAAGCAAGAAGACCACTTCTTGTGCACCCCAGAGAGGTCACAGGGTTCTGGCAGAATAGTGGGTGTTTCAGGAGAGATGGGGGTTCCAGCACAGGACCCAAGACCCAGCACATAGCATCCTTTGCGTAAGAGCAGGAAACGCACATAGACGCACAAGCAGGGTGATAATCGACTCCTACGACATACTCCTGACCTATGATAGTTTCATTCCTAGGTATTTAGTGAAGGGATTTGAAAACTGAGGTCTATACAAAGAACTATGTAACAATGTTTTTACCAGTTTTATTCATTATAGCCCCAACCTGGAAATAACCAAATATTTATTAATAAGAGAAAGGATAAATTATAATAATGTATATTTTAATTGAATATATGTATTCTGTAATAAAGTCAACTACAAACTTGCCAAATAAAATAGATTAACCTCAAACATATTACACTGAGCAAAAAAAAATCACCCACAAAAGTATACATCCTGTGATTTTACTTACATGTAGCAATAAAGCAGACAGATGAATCTATGTCAATAGAAATTGGAGTATTGGTTGCTTCTGGTTTGTGTATGGATTGGCTAGAAAGGGAAAACAAAGATATTCTCCACTGAGGGAATGTTCAATATCTGAAGTCAGTGGTTACATGAGTACATTGTGTCAAAATCATCTAACTTTACACCTATGATCTGTGTACATTTTATTACAGAAAATTATGCCATGTTTTATGAAGTCTGGATTTTAAAATTATTTTCTATAAAATTAGGCAAAGCCAGATTTAGCTCAATTTGAACATTTCTCTGAAAACAATGAGTGCCTCTGTCATTTAGGAGCTGGGGTTCATCATGGAGAAAAGGCCACATAGGTCTCTGTCTGGGAGGAAATATCTTTTCTTCTACATTATTAGGTTCAATGACTGAGGCTGGCAAATTAAGTTGACAGCAGACTAACAGGAGAAAAAAAGTTTATATGTGCACACAAGGAAACCAACAAAATAAGTAGCTGACTTGCTAAATGGTTGAAATTGGAGGTTTACCTAAATCAATAAAAGAAAGTTACTTTAGATGATTGTTGTCAAGAGAACATCAATTGTGTGTAATTTTATTACAATAATATCAATAATTTTGCTGAAACAAACAAGAGAAAATTTTTATTAAGTTTGTAAATTATGTATGTACACGTCATTTATTCTGAAATCTTTGTTGCATCAACAAAACATCCAACCATTTGCAAAAGTAATAAAATCAGTCAACTTTAATATATTTTTCCAACTACCATGCATCTGAAATTCATGACTTTAAACATATTTTTCCATTTTGTCATCATGAAGGTGCCTTTTTCTTAGGTATGAAATAGTACATATTTTCTTTAATGACTTATTATTTGATTTATATCCTTCAAATAACTAGACAATGGTATTTGGGTGCAGATATACTCATGCCTGGGGCACTGCACGGGGAAAACTGAGATTCCCATAGGCCCGCAAACCAGAGCTACAAGAATCACTTGGCTGGAAAACTGTGGAACAATCTTGTGTTTGCTTTCACAGGATAGGCCTTGCTCTCTTCAATGAGACAAGACTTCTTCCTAGGGTCCTCTTGTTTCCTGTGGGTAAATGTGAGCCAATGCAAATATAAATCGAGAGGGAGAGGAAATGGGGATTTTTTTTTCACTTTATGGTTTGCTGTACTCCATAAAGGAAATAAACAAATCATTATATGTAAAGGGAGAGAATTACTTACAGAGCAAGTGAACCTCCAAAGGCTTCCCAGTCCACAACGGAGATAATGTTTCCCAGCATGTTGCCTTGACAACCCCACCTTGACAAATGGGGGTTGTGGAGCAAGCTGGTGGCCAGCAGAGCAGGTCTGGAAGTCTAGCAGACCCACATAGCATTATGCAGAGACTTTCAGTTCCCATTTCCTCCTCTTTCTTCTCCAACCTAAACACAGGTTTTTGTATGCAGACAAAAGTGGGTCTTTACAATGACCTTTGTTCTATCCTTGCTGACCATCCTTAATTCTTGAAAGTCTCAAGAGAACCTTCAAAATTTGTTTTCTATCTGGGCTTACATTATATTCTTAGGCAAATTTTACCAATGTTCATAATAACCTGGAAAAAATACAGTACAAAGATTTGTTTTCTCAATTTGATGTGTAAATCATTTTGGATTTTCTCCAACTTTTCCAGACTAGCATACTCTGACCAGGATGAGGTTTTCTCTCTTGCCATATGCATTGTTGTTGACCCGCATGTACCCATATATTCACGCCGGCTGAAAAATATTGCTCTGGGCTGCCAGTTTCACCATTTCTTGCACAGTGGACCGTTACCTAGAACAGAGTGGGTACCCGAAGGTGCTCAATTCATTGCAAAGCTAAGAGCCTTCCTTCCAGAGTTGCATACATCCGTTCCAAAGCCCTAGAAAAGACCCAGGCAATCTGTTCGCACCACCGTGCATCTTCGTGAAATCTGCAAACCTCTCCAATGTGGCTTCCTCATTGCACACGCATTTGTGTTAAGGTGACACTGAGGTGGTGATGGGCGTGTTTCTTTTAATCTGATGAAGGGAAAGCTGACTTGAGATCCTTTTAGTTGTGTGCAGTGGGATATAGTTATGGGATCTGCAATCACCACCATCTGCAATTAAGTTCTTGCTGACATCCAGTGACCCATCCTACAATCACCCACTCTACAAACTCAGCCTGTGAGATAACTGCAAGTCCAGGGTCTAAGACTGCAGTGTGGTGCAGTGGTTGCATGATCTGTTAGTAATTTTTTTCTCTTTCAAATTAGTAGTTACTTGCATATCTAATTTTCCATATAAAACATTTTATCCTTTAACTTAGAGAAGAATCCCAAAATCACATCAGGGTCTGGCCTCATAAAACCCAGATGCATTCCTAAGAGACGTCCTGTAAAGGTTTGGTGCAGGAGGGAATGACCTTCATAATCAGATAAATTTCCATTTATCTGGAACAGCACCTTAATTTTATTTTAAAATGCAGAACTTCACGTGGTAAATCAAATGCCTGAATATTAAATACCACTTCAGTGTATCAGGGGAAAGTTGGAAAAAGCATGCACTTTACGGTCAGATAGAAATGAGCTGATAACCTTTCTTCTAGTGGCTTAAACTCGATGGTATTATTACATTTCCTTGCGCCTCATTTTCCCCATCTGTAAGATGAGGGTCATAATACTTCATTTGCAGAATTATTCTGAGGTTGAAATGAGATGATACATGGAAAACACCAGAGCAGGGTGAGTGCTGAGCTGGCACTTGGCGCCAGTGGAAGGGGGTGAGCAGATCGGCCTGAAGTCACGTGGCCCCGTTCCAATCCCAGCTCCGCAGCCAATCCTCCCTACAACCTGGGGCAAGTTATTCCCCCTCTCTGAGCCTCCCTGTACTCATCATTAAAATGGGAATAAAAATGGTACCCACATTATAAGGGAGTTATAAAGATGAAATGAGTTCCTATTTCTGAAGCCCTTAGAATGGTGCCTAGGTCACAAGTGATGCTGTATAAATATATATTAAATTGTCAGCCATTTATTTATTGAAAATCTTTATTCCACTAGACCAGAACTGTTCTGTTAGGTACATGCTATAGAAGAATAACCATAACATTATCTCTGAAAATGTGGGCAAGTTTATTCTAATTAAATCCACATTTCATTGTCCAGGTTTCTTGTAGCTGCAGATTTATAGACAACTTTTTAAAAAGCCAAAGTTTTGAATCCATGACAGCATGTTCTGCCTTACTCCCATACATAAAGACCCCAATTATACCACTGGGTTACTGCCTTCAAAAGTATTTTTGGTAACAGTTAAACAAAAAGAGTCTCAACAAAAAAACTATTGTTTTCTCTGGGATCCAAGAAAGTTTAATTAGAATGCCAACATGATCAAGCAGGCTAAGAATGTTTTCTCATTATTCCAATTAAGAGTCAGTAAGATTTGATTAATATTATTCTGACTGCTTTGGGCTCTGGCAGATCTGTATATTTTCATTTAGTTATTCAACTCTAGTATATCCTATTAATTATCTTTCTCTCACTGCCTTTCTCTTCAATAGAATCCTTTTTTTTTTTCAAATGGCCTCAGGAGTTTTTTCCTTAAAATAGTAAGAATTATTTTAAGTGCTGCAGTTAATTTTAGTCAAAACTTTAAATACCATTTGAGTTAATTCATATCTCAGATTCTTTGTATAAAAGGAATTTGTGAGTTCTAAAAATTGCAGTTTTCCCAGGCTTGATATAATTTACTGTGTAATTCAGTGTCCACCAGAGAATTGAAATGATTATTTATGTTCCCCAGACTTGGAGAATTAGGGAAACGTTGAACTGTGCTGATGCTTAAAACACAATTGGAATTGTTCAGTGAGGTTTCATTTGTATGCAGAAAACCCACACAGATGGAATGAGGTGCACACTTCTGTGTTGGTTGCAAAGAAATGAGGGGAAGCCAGTTTATCATCAAAGTTTATCTATTCAATATGCACCCCCAAATTACATAAAGGTGGTGCCATGTTTGAAATACTAAGTTCATAGAAGACTAGAATCCAAAGTTACAACTCCCAAAGAAAGGATAATTCATTCTTTTATATAGATGCAATATTAAATTCTTGGCTTAAAATATAATTCTGGGGAGGTGTATGAAATGACTTTTATGGGGGAAATGCCTCGTTAGTGCTGTTTTTTCACTTTGATCATTGTGCTGGTATTTTTAACTATGTTAGGACACTAAGGGGTTTTCAAAATAGTCATATGTCCTGAAAAAAATATGAATAAATATGAGATAGAATTATACTGCAATATCTGTGAAAACCATAATGCCTAACTGCCTTTAATGTTTTTAAATTTCACCTGCATAAACATGAAAAAAATGTTTTGTTTTTTTTTAATATAGCTCAGCTCATTTATGCCCTTAGTCTCATGTTCGTTAGTCTCTGTGAGCACACAAGGGTTTTGGGTCCTGTTCTCTCACCACCCTCCCTGTACCCCCAAATTACAGTGATGTTAAGAAACACAGTATATGAAGCGATTGCATAAGGGATTCCTCCTTTTTCTATTTGTGTTTGTTCCTTTTTCATTTATTAATTTTTGTTTTCTTATTTAAGAATTAGAGAAAACAAACTCTCCTTACTCTTCCCATCTGCCCACCCCCATCACAGCTGGAAGCCATTGCATCTGGCACATTTCCTCCCCCTCCCATGGATTTATGTCCCAGGAAGGTGGCGTTCTTGACAGCAATTTTATACACAAAATGCTTTTCAACTTCATTTACCCGGCCTGCATTAAGTAAAAGATGGAAAGAATTATTGCTATTTTAATTATTATAATTTCACACCATAAAAAGCCTTCATTTACCCAGCTCTTTGTTGTGACATAAAGAAAGGACTTTTAAGGGATGAAGCATGTCTTTTTTAAGAAATGGAAAATGTAAGTTCTTGAATCACCTTGGTGGCAAGGAATTTTATTTCCTGGAAGAAAAATAAATGCATCATTCTGATTCTCTCTTTGATGACAAAAGGGAATATATGATGTGCTATGGTAATGTTATGATCATTTTATTGCAAAACAGATGAAAACCAGTCACCACCACCTGCGTTAGAGCTTAATTCTTTACTGTGCTGGGCATTTCGTACCTCATGTTTCAGGTTTAAGGTAAAAATGAAGAAAATATTCTCCTTTCTGTGTTGATGACAGAACTCAATGAAATAATTCACATAAAATATTTAGTTAATGCCTGATGACATTTCTTATTTCAAAGCCAGACTTGAAAAAAAATATGTTTCCTACCATGTCTAACAACAGGTATCTTTTCTCTTAAAAACTCACAGCTGATTCCCATGGCTATCATGGACAACAGTGTTACTTTAATAAAATTTCTATCATTGTCTTCCATAATTCCTTTTAAATCTGCTACTCTTTTGCTTTTTAGTATATAATTATGAAAATCACTCTTTTCTTTCTATTCCAAAACTTTATATTCAGATAGTTATTCATTAAGTGTGGTTTGAAACCAAGTTCCTCTCCTTTATTAAAAATGAAATATTTTTATCACTTGCACAATTATTTTGCTTAAGGAATCACCTTGTATTTTATTTATCAGCAGTTGCTGGATCTACAAAAGTTGATCGCACATAAAAATCCCATTTTTCCATAATTATAACTTAAGAAAAACTTAAGATCACATAATTTAATTTTTATCTAGATTATTGAATTTCGTTCTTAAGCAATACACAGTACCCACTACCTTAGTCTCCTGGGCCCTCAACTATGGAGTTAAAACTCTGACTTAAGCATTTTGTAAAGACGATAAAGCTGTGTTTATACTTCCAAGTTACTCGGAATTAAGAAAGTGAAAAAGAAAAAAAAATGAAAGCAGCAATTTGCACTATAGCCAAGAGTATATAGTCTACAAGAAATCCACTTTAAATATGAACACAAATACAAACTAAAAGTAAAAGGATTGAGAAAAATATACCATGAAAGAAATGATTTGTGACAGTCTAACTTAAATGCATCTTTTGTGATGGTGCTTAATTTTAAATACATAAATTGTATTCAGGATGCAATATCTAATCAGAGACTGCTGAGAACCCACTCCGACATTCACTTGGGTCAATACTCCTATTATTGTTCCTCAGTTTGGAAAATGAAGATTTGGACAGAATCTATTATCTGTGTGTGTTGGTTTGCCTGAGCCACTGTTTCCCAAATGCATATTGGTTTTACTTTTATTATTTTTACCTCTGATCCATCTGAACCATTTTGCCCTGAGCCCTTGGGTAAAGATAGCTATAATAATTTCTGGCCAGCGGAGGAATGAGTGCCAAGTATCTCATACATGTAACTCTCAGAGACCTTGACTATGCAGAGACTTGACACCTGAACGTCCATGAGAACACTGGACAATGGTCAATTAAGATCTTCCAATGTCCCCTAATTTTCCATAGAGAATTCCAACAAACATGAGTTCCCAAGAATCCTAGAAACGAATAGTCAAAATTTGGGAAATAGAAAGCTTAGAGCTGTACACTACAAAGCTTTAACACTGGAAAGCCAGGCCAGACAATGTTACTGATATGACTCTGAAAAGGCACCAAAAATGTCTGTTTAACTTTGTTTCACCCAGAGCTTCCCAAATTTATTTGTACATAGAAACCTCTAAACAAAAGAGCCACAAAAACTTCTTCCTTTTTCTTGTGTAATGTTCTGAGTTTTCTGCAAGGAACAAACTTTACAGAAAAGAAAGCAGCACATGTATGGAAAATCAAGCAATTCAAGCTGTCACCCTAGAGGAACAGGAAGCCAGGCGGTGGCTCCACACATGAAACAAACACAGTCACACTCTCTGATGCTGCTTATTGTTTAGAATATTTTTCAAAGTCCATTAGACCATTTGTTGCAAGAGATGTTAATGAATGTTCCAGAAAAATGAGTTACAAGGTGGAAATCTTGGACTCAATGAAGTTATCACTGGCTTTCTCGAAACCCTTAACTATTCTAAGGCATGTTGTATCTTCACCAAAGGGTGAAATTGATATGTTTCTCCAAATTTTTTTGGCCATGGATCACCTTTGTGTTATCTGGAGGGGACTTTTTTTACCAAAGACACTAGCTTAAAATTTTAGCTCAGGAAGTATTTGCAGACACAGAGAAGGCAGGGATTAAAATGGTTTTCAGCAGTTGACCAAAAAGACAGTGGATGCACCCTGAGATCTGGCCAACAGAAAAATAATACAGAGAACTAGGCCTCATAAGTGTCAGAGACAACTAAGAGATTCAAGGACTTTGCTTTATAGGTGTCAAGGAAAGATATTATTTTCAAATGAGTTTTTTATATATATAACCTAAATACAATTCCCTAACTGAAAGAATATATGTGTAAGCATGCGCGCGTGCGCGTGTGTGTGTGTGTGTGTGTGTGTGTGTGTGATTTTATTTGGTCAACCAATCCATTCATTACCAATTATGTTCAGAAACAGGTGTAGCACTAAAGATACAGAGGCACTTTGTGAGTGCATGACCTCTGAGACTTTGCAGTTTCATTGGTCAGAAAGCCGTGCAAATGAGCCCAATACTATGGTAACAGCAGGGTCCAAGCTATGTTGAGACAGCCATGAGAACAGAATAAAGGGACCATTAGCCTGCAGACATCTGCCTCAGGAAAGGTTTTCCTGAGGAGAAACGATTATAGTGCTGAGACCCTGTGTCTTATCCCACCCACTGCCCACCGCTGCGTCCAGCTGAAAATCTTATAAAGCATGGAATGGCATCCTGTGATTCAGCTTCTTTTTGGACCTTGGCCGGCAGTGGCAGTCTCTTTGAAATTTGTATTGAAAACCATGTTTACCCAATGATAATAAAATAGCGTCATTAAGATAATAAATGCTACCTCCTGGGCTTTATATAGAACAAGAAATTATCACTAATGAAGACAGAAAAATAGTATTGACTCCAAAAATGAGGTGGGGCTATCATTCAGAGCATCCATGTTGAAGAAATACTGAAAATCCTCTGGTTTCGCTGACTGCAGTCTGCTGTTGAACTGAACCTTTGAACCAGCAAATCGTTAATTTAAAAAAATCACATTTTGCCAGCCAATTACTCAGCATTCCGTGACGTGATCAATGATGTTAAAGGTTTTCAGCGAATTGTATTCATCAATTAAGCACAGAATATAAACAAAAAACAAGTGTCAGTTGATCTGAGTCCATTGCTGATGAACTGCTGTTTAAAACAATTAATAATGAAGCAATGCTGGAAAACTAAGGGCAAAGGCCTAATTGATTTTTCAAAAGTAAGAACACTCTAAATGCTCAATTAGTTAATAATTTGCCTACTAATTGATTTCTTCAAGGTGTCTGACTGGCAAAATTGAGAAAGTTTCTATAATCACTATTCTTCCACAAAAAGCTTGTTTCTAAGCATCTAGGAAGGTTAAAAGATCAATTGAGACTCCCACGAATTGAGTAGGAAACTTTTTCCAAGGGCGAAAAAGCAGCTATCAAAAATAAAAAAATCATCAACTAATAAAACTCTGGGGAGTGTTCTATGAAATAAACTAATTTCATCAAGTTAATAAATTAGTAGCAGGAAAAACAATGAAATGAAAGAAATATCTATTAGAAATAAGAGACATTAGCCAAATGCAAAAGGACAAGTTAGAGACTGAGAGACTTGTGATTAAAATGCTTTTAATTGCAGGTAATGAACTAAATAAAAAGAAATGAATGTGAGAGGAAGCTAAGAATTCTTCTAATTATTTTTTATCCCCTAATTCTATCTTCCCACTCTTCAAGGCAGGACTTTTTGGTAATGGAACCTGATGAATAGCATGTAGCTGATAAAATAGAGATGGTAGATATTAAAAAATCTGAAAACTGGGGGTCCCTGGTGGCACAGGGGTTAAAATATCAGCCCTATCAAACAATCAGCAGCCACTGCTGCACGAGTTCGATCCCCAGCCAGGGAGATAACCCACAAGGCACAGCAGACCTTTCCTGTCTCACCTGTGCTCCCCTCAGCAGTGTATTTCAGTCATTCTGCCTATTTTGCTCCCCACTCTCTCTCTGGTGTATCCTCTCACACACACCCCACCTCTTGCCTACACCCCAGCTCTTACATGCATAAATAAAAATAAATCCTTAAAGAAAATCTGAAAACTCCCTGAGTGTGGATCACAACGCTAATAGTATGAATAGTAGTAGATTATGCTTACTGAACCCAGAAGAGACTAGATAAAACTATCAAGCATACATTAGTTCCTAAGCTAGTGGTCGGAAGTTTTGTCACCCTTAAGAAATAACTCTCAAGGCACAGACCCAGGGGAAGCTGGGAGGGGGCAGCAGATGAGTCCCTCCTTGTAGTGTTACAGGCAGAGAGAGGGCCACCCCAGAACTCCCAAACATGCCTGCTCTATATAGAGTCTGCCATCCGCCTCATCAATACAAAACATATAGGACCTTTTGTGGAAAGAAACTTTAATACAATTAGAAAAGACAGAAGACAAAGAATATATTTTCTAAGTCAAGCACCCAATGTTATCCAACTCCTCGTGGGTACAAGTCCACCCAAACGGGACTGACCGAAAGCAAGTCTCGAAAGCCTGCCACAAGTCTAGGACAGCTTTTGGCAGGGACCCACACATAAGGGTCAGAAACCGCCAGACAATTCTGGGAGAAACCAAAACACCTTTCGGCAGGGGCCCATACGAAAGTGTCAGAAACAGTCAGATAATTCTGAGAGGAACAGAACAAAATCAAAACCAAAATCAACACAGCTATCGTTAACTTCCCCACGGGTCTCTCACCCACATCTATTTCAATCAGTCCAGGCCAGTGCAGCTTCTTTACAAGTCTCTCTGCTCCTTGGGCCTCTTCTGGCCTCCAGCCTGCTTCTGTCCCCTCCTGTCTTCTGTCTGTGTTCTGTCTCCTCTGTGTGTCCCTCTGTGTGTGTGTCCTCTCTCTCTTCTCAAGCTTCTTATATCCTGCTCAGTTGCACCCTACCTTGGGTGGGACAGGGAACCTGGGACACACCCTTCCTCCCGGGGACCACCCTGTTACAGTAGGAGAAGGAGTTGGGAAGCAGACTTTGCTCCGTAACTTCTCAGCCACTGACCCTGAGCCATGACGTCAGCAGTTAACCAAAGGATCCCTCCCACAGAGGGTGCAGGTTTTCCCCTTCCCTTTTCCTCTCAGTTTATCCTTTGGGTAAAGAGAGGTGCAAATGCAGTGAAACAATAAGCTCCCAATTTTAAAGAATCAAGAGCATCCCCCTTTCTGGTTGGTTTATGCCCAACAAGCTTGCAGTGGGACTGTCTGCTACTAATAAAAGATAAGGACCCATACATAGGGTTTCAGGATTCTAAACTAAGTTTCTCTTTTTTCCCTTATTTTGAAATTGGTTATGGTTCTCATACTGGTTAGTGTGATTGTGAAGATGAATCAGATCATTTATTCAACATTCCTGGACTTGGTAGGTGCTCAGTGCGAGCTTGTCAACATTTTCCTGCTCCCCACCCCCCTCCTCACAGGCACCCGCAGTGCCCCTTCCACCTACTCCCTCACTGTCTTGCAAAGACAACTGCTTACCCCTGTGCTGAGCTAACCAAGCTCCAGGCACCCCAGGTGCCTGTTACCCACGTCAGCGCCTCCACGGTGCGCACTTCCTCAGTCTCTGCTCCTGCCTTTACTGCTGCCTCTGGTCTTCCTCACCTGAGTGAAAAGTTAGGGTCTACTTTCCTTTTCCCTCTGACTTTGCTCCTAGGCAGGCAGCTCTCTGCATCGCCTGAGGGTGGGGTGTCACCCTGGCTCACAGCTTAAACGACAGCCTTGAAATTATGTTCTTCAAATTTATAAATATCAGTTTTTCCCTCCCTCTCAAAAAACCTACAAAAAATTGGTTTTAGATATGTGTAAATGAGAATTATCAGGTTTTTCTGCCCTCCCCTCAATGAAGACCGCTGCAGGCCTCTGCGCATGCGTGATGGCGGCACCTGGAGTGGGGTGTGGGCCTGTGTGAGTGGGCGCACCTGGGCCAGAGACTGGGCTTATAAGCAGAGGAAGGTGTGACAGCAGCAGCAGAGAACAGAGCGGGGAGCAGAGGACTATTCGGGTGTAGCAGAGAGGCCACAAGACGCCACCAGAGAGCCCAGACAAAGTGAAGATTCGCTGGGCCCCGTTTTCTGCCCTTTACCTGACTGCATCACTCATAAGACCATTAAAAGTAATAAAAACCTGAAGAGAGCTCCAGGACTCCTTTCCTTTAGCCCCGTCTGCGCAGCTCCATGGAGAACCTGTGCTTTCCTGAGTCTTCTTGCCGCTGCAACATGCAAAGCCAAGGTCCAAAAAAATTGAGTCAAAAATAGTTGTCTAACCCTAGATTGGAAAAAAAATAATTGAGGAATCAGGATACAATCTGGGTCACTAGATAAGGGTTTTCTTCTGAGAGAAGAGAGTGGCACCGACTGTTGGCAAATGTTTCTAAGATGGCGGGAAGTTAGAGTGCAGATGTAGGATGGAGGCATGACAGAAACCGCATGGGTGTTAGGAAGACGCCTCCAATGAAGCCTAGTTGGTGGCAAATTTTACAAGACATCACCATGACAGCAGGGGCAGCACTGATGTGAGGAAACCACTAGAGAAGCTGTGTCCAGGCAGAGGACCTGAGTCTACCCAGCTTCCTTCAGTGCCGGGAGCATGAAAAATCATCCAGGTGAGTCTCATGATTTTGTTACAGGGCAGCCCACATATTGAAATGGGGTGCCTGACTGTGGGTCCTCACCCGTGCGCTTAAAAGGGACGTAAAATAAGACTCAATTGCAGGCACACACAATAAAATTGAAAAAGGGTTTATTTATAACAGGAGGGGAAACAAAAAGAACAACTCAAGAAAAAAAGAGAATAAATTGGTGAGTGCGTCCTACCAGTTCCGCTGAGCTGGAATCCCAATGGCGCACTAAAACCCAGTGAACAGCCAAGAGCCCCCCAAAGCCCACATGTCTGGTTATAGACCAAACGTGGCTGCTTAACTCCACCCTCAGTTCCCTCAATCTTCCCCTCAGCGATGATGACATGATGGGATTTGTAGTCCTTGGTGTCTTGTCCTTTGGTCTGAGGTGGGGGAGGGGTCTGTAAAAACCTATCTGTGGAGTTTGTTCAGGACGCCCTTTCCCCCCAACAATTTGATGGGAGCAGAGAGGTGCAGGGGCGCCTTCGGAAGGGCCTTTGCATCACAACACGGCAGATCTTGAGCATGTTCATCTGTTACTAGCAACGGAGATGGGGTGGTAAATGAAGTTTACTTAACAAAGGATGACAATTCAGGATGTTACAGAGCAGGAAGAGTGGTACACAGGGACCCCCAAACCTGCCTGTTCTAGCTGGGTTCTGCAATCTACTGCGTCAAGATAAAACATGCTCTAAGACCTTCAATGGAAAGGAACTTTAACACAATTAGTGTGCGATAGAGAGAAGAGAGGGGAGCACTCGAATTTACCCATCCCCTCGTGGGTAAAAGCCCAGCTAATCAGGGTTGGCCCAAAGCAAGGCCACTGAGGCTGACAAGTTTGCCACAAGTCCAAGGCACCTTCTGGTGGGGACCCATAGGAAAGGGGCAGAAGGGGCCAGATAAGTATGGAAGGAAAGAAACAAAATGAAAATCAAGATAGAGGCTGTCTTTGTTAACCTCCCCACAGGTCTATCACCCACGTCTGTTTCAAGTGTCTCCTTCCATGTCCCCGAGTCCCTGGTACCAGTCCAAGGCTGAAAAGTAAGTGCAGCTTCTTCACATGTCTCTCTGCTCCATGTGCCTCCTCCTTGGCTCTCCTTCTCCATCTCTTTTCGTTTCTCTCAGTCGGGTCTTCTCTCCAGCTTCTCCTCCTCCCCATTTTACGTCCACTTTTCCTTGGGTGGGGCAGGGAACTTGGAACCTCCCCTTTCCCGGGGGGCTACCCTGTTAGAATAAGGCCCTTCACACACAATTATTCTTTCTTATAGATAGATAGATAGATAGATAGATAGATAGATAGATAGATAGATAGATAATCTACTCCTGAGTTGGTGGTCTGTAAACTATTGTGCTTCCTGCACTATGGAAAGAATTTAAGGAATAGCTAAACTCTCTGAATTTACTAAAATGAATGACAATTTTGTCACTATGAATTGAAAAATAAGCATGCTAAGATTCATGTCAACTTGTATAATGTTAATGTTCCACAGAGAAATATATCCTGTGCATAGCATCATTCTTCAAAACTGGAAATAATGCAATGTCCATGAGTATAGAGACAAGGTATGCCACCTGTGGTGGAATAGTATACAGCCTTACAAAGGAAGGGCCTTCTGACTCATTCCACAACATGGATGAACCCTAAGGAAATGATGAAGTGAACTAAGCCAGTCACTAGAAAAAGGGAAGCACTCTAGTTTTCAATGAGAAGTGACCGCTACTTGCTATAGACAGGCAAAACGGATCCTGAGACGTCCAGTCTTGTGGGAACATGGCTCCCTAGATGAACGCAAACCTACAAAGAGCAGGTTAGGATCTGGGGGCTGGCAAATGTGGAGGCTTCCTGGGAGCACATCCTGGGCACTCAATTCACTGTGTGTGCTCCACCTCTGGGTGTAGAAAAGCCCAGGAGCAATTCGGAGGGAGTTTCAGGGTTTGGGGTAGACCTGAGGGGTTGTGGTAATGAGCACTGGGAGATTTGTGCAACAAGTAAAGATACGTCTGCAAACTCTAAAAAGCTTTGCGAGCAAGCATGTGCAGAGATGGCAGAGGCTTGGCCCCCAAGCCGCATGAGTAGCCAGTGAATATTACCTCATCTAATGAACGCATTTCATCCTTACATGAATCCAAATGTCGCTTTTTTATCTGGTGAAAGTTGTACTAAAATTTCCCTAAACAATTCAGAATTAATGCTATCCTGTTAGAAAGGAAACTTCCAGGCCATGGTCTGCCTCTCTGAATAATTTGTGAAACGCTGTAGTGTTTACAGCAAACCAAAGAAATTTACAAGGAAAAATTGGGGGGAAAAAAAAAGAAGGTAGCCAGGCACAAAAAAACAAATACCATCTGATTCCATTTATATGAGGTGTCTAGAATAGGCAGATTTATAGAGACAGAAGGTAAAGCAGCGCTTGCCAGGGGAGGGCGGAGGAGAAGTTGTTTAACAGGTATAGAGTTTCAGTTTTGCAAAATGGAGAGTTCTGTGGATCGATGATGTGATGAGAGCACTAAAATGTGAAAGTATTTAATATCACAGAGCACTTCACTTAAATATAGTTAAGAGGGTAAATTTTATGTTGTGTGTATTTGATCACAATTTTGTTTTGAAATTTAAGGCAAAAATTGTTTTGTGGAAAGACAAGGGGCTTTTCTTTGCCTGTATGCAAACAGTTCCTTCATAGAATTCTTCAAAATATATAATTCCCCTCTGTTCAAGGAATGTGTGACTTCCTAAAGCTATATAACTGATGTGCTCCTATGGAAGTCTCCTAGATCAAAATTCATTGCTCTCCCGTTAAGTCTGATAAATGCACATTTGAATCTATGAGAACAAAGGGCATATACACAGTTATGAAAATATACAAGGGTGAGCATAGTGTATGTAGGCCTTATCAGGAGACACAATAATAAATACATTTTACTGAACATTTTAATGTTACCTACTATTTGTGAATTTCAGATCAATTAATTTTTAAATAAAAATATTTTCAGAGTATCTTTGATGTCCAATATTTCAACTTACGGACATTACTCTTTGACACAATAAATTACATACTAAATATTTAAATATCAAATGATGTGTTTCCATTGTCCTCTCAACAGAAATTTATCCTTTCCTGCTCCTTAAAATGTGTTTCTGATATGTGCTACTTATTGAAATTCAATTTAAAAATGCATTTATTGTATATATTTGAAATGAGAAATAGATGGCTGTCATTAAAATTGAGAATTATTATTATTATTATTTTCAAATACAATATTTTACATCATTAAAAAGAACTCGCAAGTGCCAATAGACTCGTTTACCTTTAAAGTGGCACAATGAACAAACATTAATGATTGTTGAAGAGATGACTCGATTGCCTTTTACATTTATCTTGTTTTATTTTGTTGTGGATTTTAAAGGAACTAAGACTTTTCTCAGAGTCATACCTGGAAGGGTAGCAACATTTTATGATCAAGCACTGGCAAGGGAATTTGGCCTCCAAGTTCTGTTATGCAATCTTGGACAAGTAATTTCACCTCCCTTGAGCTCATTTCCCCCCATCCCAGTAAAAGTAAGAGGGAGAGTAGTTGGACTTGAATATCTGTCTAACTTTTATTTCAAGACCTCATGCTTCTGCGATGCCTTTCAGCATCTCAGAGCATAGGCTGCTTCCAGAATTCATTGTTCCCACCCTCTTCCTTCACCCAGCTTGGACTAAACCAGTTCAACACAATGTATATTTACTAAGGGCCTTCGTTAATTCTAATGATGATAATGACAGGTAAGATTTACTGAACACTATGTGTAGGCACTGATTGTAGTGGATTGACTGTAAAATCCCCAATTTGCAATCCACCTCTAATCCATGCTCTTTGCAATGTGACTTGCTGCTCCCCTGTTACGAGATGGAATCTATTCCTCACCCTCTGAATCTCGACAAGTCTGTGACTTGCATTGGCCAGTAGACTGTGATGGGCATCACGACTTGCCAGTCCTGAGCCCAGGCTTTCCTGCCTGCATTGGGAACTCTGCCACCACCAGAAGAACAAGCTGGAGTTAACCTGCAGAGGATACACAAATGCATGAAGTAGAGAGCTCTACTCCAGTCTCCACACATAACAGAGCATCCTGCCATGATTGGCAGCATTTCCTAGCTGCCCCACAGTTAGCCATCAGTGTATGCATGAGGCCCTGAGAGCCCAGGTCAGCCTGGCAAAATCAAGTTAATATATTAAGAGTGGTTGGTTAAGTCACCAAATGCTGAGGCTGTGTGATACGCAGCATGCTGGTGGCCACAGATAACTGGTATCTACTCTAAATGCAGCACGTGGTTTTCTCCCTGATGACTCATTACAGCCTCATATAAAAGGTACTATTATTGCCCCACTTTCGAGATAAAGAAACTGAGGCATGGAGAGGTTAATTTGCCCAAGATCACAGAACTACTGTATTTTACAAATTCTAAAACTCCATTATTTTATAGACCACCGAGAAAGAAAGAATCCAAGTTAAAATAAGATGCCTCCTAATTTAAGAGATGTCAAAAAATGGAAAAGTATTTTCATGGTTTCGTGTTTCAGGCATTGCCGAGGGTGAGGTGGAAGGGAGAGATGAATAGGTAGAGCATAGAGGATTTTCAGGGCAGTGAAACTAGTCTATAAACCTATTTTATATCAAGAATAAACTGGAACGCACAAGACAGTCTTTGAGTGATAATGATGTGTCTGTTGTAATAAATGTACCTCTCTGGTGGAGGTTGTGGTCGTGGGGGCAGCTGAACCTATGGGAGCAGGGGGGTGTATGGGACCTTTTTATATCTTCCCCTTCAATTTTATCATGAACCTAAAACTGCATTTAAAATGAAAGCTAATTTTTAAAAATGTGAAAAAGAAGAAATGCATCTTAGAATAGACAAAACGAAGCAGTAAGTGGTGGGACCAGAACATTGGACTGAGTCCTTTCACTTAGTTGAAATGATTTAGGCACTTGAGTATTTAACTGGTAGCTAAGGAACTGTATCCACCTTTTACTGTTCTCTAGAATGGCAGATGATGAGTAGGGACCTGTTCCTCTTAAAAATCCTTTGTTAGTGCCTTGGGATTTAAAGTTGTTCTCAGCCCGGTGCTTTGAACTGTGCTATATTCCTTATGCTCTAAACTATTCTTCGCTGTATACTTCATTGCCTACATTATTTCATTAGCATTTCCTTTTTCTAAATCCCTCTCTGGTTGGTTGGTCTTCCAAAAATTTCTCCAATTTGTCTATGTCTCTTAAAAGAAATTAGATGCTCACTTACTAAATACAGTATTAACGAGACCTAATCACAAGTGCTGAATTAGATTAATTACCTTGCTTGTTTGGAGTGTGACACTCATCAATCAATTAATATTTCACATATGTGTGGTTCTTCTATTGTATTCCCTCAGACAAATTAATATGACCATGACTTTTACAGACAATAGACCAAGATCAAATATTGCTTCTTTTTGTCATTAGCTATTTGTATGACCTCTGAGATCCAATATCCTCATGTAAAAATGTTTATAAACATATTCCAGCCCACATTCTTCAGGGTTTGTTCAAAGAAGCAGAATTATTGGAAGAACACAGGTACAGTTAGATAGATAGATAGATAGATAGATAGATAGATAGATAGATAGATTTGAATATGGATAGAGATATGAAGTAGAGGTAGAGATACATAAATGATTTATTCCAGACTCTTGATCCTATACAATTGTGGTATGATAATATCATCTAGGTGGGAAAATTGCCACAACATGAAGTCAGCAGAGACAACGATTTAGAAGAGGAAATGAATGTGAAGTCATGAAATAAGGACAAACTAAAATCTGTGAGACTGAGAGGAATCCAGGAGGATGTTCTGGAATCCCCATTGATCTTTTTGTTTCCATACCTCCAGTATCAGCAGCGGAGTATCCTGTTGTATAAGCCGTTTCCTCCATCACTTTTTAAAGGCTACATAATATTCCATTTGATATGCGGTCATGTGTTGCTTAATGGTGGAGATATTTCCTGAGAAATGCATGTTTGGTGATATTGCCATTATGTGAACATTGTCAGGTTGGATTATCTAGATGTTATGACCTGCTGTGCACGCAGGCTAGGTAGTCAAGTTAGTGACCACCATCATATGTTAACTTCCAAACACAACAAAATGCCTACCTTAAACTTGTGATCTCTGATAGATCATTTGCAAGTGAGAAAGGCAAGGACTTTGGGAAAAGAAGATATATCATAAGGAAAATGCCTTTCAGTGAGATGTCTGTGGGTCTCTCCAGGGGAGAAGCTTCAGGCTTTGGGCAGTGACTGGTGCTGATGGCTGGTGGGTGAGGGCAAGACTAGTACAGGGCTCTCCACAGTAGGGATACGCCTCCTGAGTTCACCTCTGCTTTCTCTCTGACCATATTTTGTTCATATTTTATTTTGCTTCTTTTCACACAATTTAATTTGAATATTTCACATCTGATTTAAGGAAACAACAGATGGTATCCTTCTACTCATACTCAGAGAATGCATTTCCCTGAGGTATTCACAATTTTATTTCTATACTCTATAGCCATAGAATAGACTGTCCCATAACACCAATATGATTGAATAATAATGCTCAATACTTTAAGTTAGATTTCCTCCTTTGTACAAATTTATGTACTATCAGTTTTGCCGATTTACAGTATGTCAATTAGCCAGAGCCATTATCCTTCTTTTGGTGCTCAAATTGCCTCAAGAACACTTTAAATTTGTTCCTGTGATCTTTTGACATAACACCATTAATCTTGGAGAGTTTCCTTGCTTTGTGGCACAACTAGAAGCTCTTCTCTCATGTTGAACCTCCCAGTCCAGATGTGAAATCAGTCATTTCTCCAAAGGTCCCTGCTCCTGGGCACGTGGGTACATAACTGAGGAACCCCACTTCTGGGCTTTGTTCATGAACAGAGCTAAAAATGATGTTTCTCTCCCATGAACTGGAATGAATTTTTTTCATCTTTATTGAGGTAAAAATGACGATAGAAACTTCATAAACTTTTAAAATATAAAACTTAGTGGGTTTTTCTGTTGTTTTTTTTAAAGATTTATTTATTTATGCATACAAGAGCTGGGGTATAGGCCAGAGGTATAGGGGGTGAGAGGATTCAATAGAGACAGAACGGGGAGCAGAACAGGTGGATCTACTGATATACACTGCTGAGGGGAGCAGCGGGCGAGACAGGAGAGGTCTGCTGTGCCATGTGGGAAGCTCCCTGGCCGGGGATTGAACTGATGCTGCAGTGGTTGCCAATAGCTTCATAGGCAGAAACTTAACCCCCTGCAGTACCAGGGAGGCCCACAACTTAATGTTTTGATATAGGTGTTCATTGTAAAAAGATCACCACTATAATACTGATTCACATAATCATCACCTCATACCACCCTCACAGGAAGAATAACTCCCTCCCTTTCTTTCTTCTTGCCTGCCTGCCTTCCTGTTTCCCTTCCTCCCTTCTTTCCTACCTTTCTTTAATGTGTAACCAAGGGGTACCTAGGGAACCCAAATTGTTAAGAGGTATATGCTCTAAGAGGAGGTTCACCCATCTGCCAACACAAAGGAAAAGAAAGCAGACTTTTAGTGTGAAAGATTTTAGTAGAAGAATATTCCTTAAATAATGTTCAAACTTTTTCAGCAACTATAGATAGTTTTCACAAATGGTGTCCTTTCATACCTATTGAAATTATCAAAACTGAAAAATATTTTAAAACTTCATGCTGGTTAAAATAATAATTTCTTTTAATTGGCTTTATATGGGTAATAGAATGCCAGTTGTTTAGAAAACCTTTATGGCCTATTATTTCCATGTAAATTAGGCAAACCATTTCACAAACTGAATATGTTATCCAAGAAAAAGAAGCAACAATGCCATAATATGACAATAGAAATTGGTAATTGAGTACATCAATCCCCTGAGAGCACTAAACATGCCAGTCTAATCTAATTTCTGTTCCTGCAGCAACAAAAATAAGTAGAATTGCTGGAATAAATTAGGAAAGCCTTGAAGATTGAATCCGGTAATGGGGTAGATTAAATCAGACCACTAATGTTTTGACACTCTGCCCACAGAGATTAAATCCCCTCTTCTTGAATCTGTAGAGGCTAGAGACTGTTTGACCAAGGGAATATGACAAGAGTGACAATTGCTGATTTCCACACATCGAGAAGGGCAGTTTATACTTTTTGACTCTTAAAACACCAGCTGTTGGAGCCCTGAGCTGGAGTGAGAAGTTTGAAGACCGCTGGAAGGATCAAGAAAGGGCCCTGAGATAATACGGCAGAGAAAACATTTCCACTGAGCCCAGAGTCCTTCCTATACTCACTAGCCATGGAGAGAAACCCTCCTGGACCCTCCAGACCAGACTAGCCTCCTGCTGAAAATGTCTAAGTGAACATAGTTGGCACTACAGAGATTAGAAGAATCACCCAGCTGAGTGTTATCCAAATTCCTAACCCACAAATTATGAGCATAATAAGTTGATCATTTTCCAACTAGATAACCATAAAATGAAGATAAAAGTTTAGATATTTAAAATGGGAACTCTATTTCTAGAATATTGCAGACTACATGTCTTGAAAAACTTCTTAAAGCATAACACTCTAAAATACTGAATAAAACATTTTTTAAATGTTTTAAATGCATAGCTAAGGTCACAAAGGGATAAGAAATTACTTGGAAGTGAAGGAAGGCGACCAGAATGAATCCAAACTAGGAATCAGGGCTAAATCTGGCAGCTGCCCAGGAACACTGGCTCCAAAAAGCAAGAAATTTGGGTGTTAATGGCTGAGAGAAAGACTTTGGTCTTCACAAAATAGAAATTTTGGAAAAGAAATGGGGAATGAAGCTAAGAGCCTAAAGGCTTATCTCCTGAGTGAGAAATGAGTAGAAAAATATCAGCCTTACAAAGGGATATAACTGGGAAACTATTTTTGGCATTTTCCATGTATACTTTAGTATCACTTGGCCCATTTCTATAGAAAAGTCTCATGGGATTTTGGTTGAAATCTCGTTTGACTGAAACTAGAGGTCAATTTGGGAAGGATTGACATCTGAACAATACTGTCCTCCAACTCTCTTCATTTACTTGGGTCTTCCTTAATTTCCCAGAACAGTGCTTTTCAGTTGTACAGATCTTATAGATATTCTACCAAATTTATGCCTAAGCATTTCACATTTTCAGATGCTATTCAAACTACATTACAATGTGTGGTTTCAATTCATTAAAATTCATTAAAATTAACAACACAAGCAACAAAAATAGAAATAAACAGATTGGATGAGATTAAACTAAAAAGTTTCCATACAGCCAAAAAAAAATAACCTACAGAATCACAAAGCAACCTATGGAATGAGAGAATATATTTATAAATCACGTATCTGATAAGAGGTTAATAACTAAACTGTATAATGAACTCATACAACTCAACAACAGCAAAAGTACACAATTCAATTAAAAACGGGCAAAGGACTTTTCCTAAAGAAGATTTGCAAATGGCCAACCAGGGACATGAAAAAATGTTCGACATCACTAATCATCAGGAAAATGTAAAGCAAAACCACGATGTGATATTACCTCCCCACTGTTGGAATGGCTGTCGTCCGGAAGACAAAAGATAACAAGTGCAGGGAAGAATGTGGAGAAGAGAGACCTGTTCACTGTTAGTGGCAATGTAAATTGGTGCCACCAACTTAGGACTCCCAGCACAATATGGAGGTTTTTCAAAAAATTGAAATTAGCACTGCCATATGATTCAGCAGCCCTTTTTCTGCATGTATGTACAAAGGAAATGATATCTGGATCTCAAAGAGATAACTGCACTTGCAAGGAGCATATCCTAGCCCCTTTGTATGTAATAACCTGTTCCTAGCCTCACACAATGCCACTGGGAGAAATACCATCACCTTCACCTTCCAAAACATGAAAGAGAAGGACAGGATAAGTAAGTTGCCCAAGTTCATACTGTTACAGGCTGGTCTCCAGGAAAAAGGGGAATGTTCCAGGTTCCCTGCCCCACCCATGAGAGGGTGGAGCTGAGCAGGAGAGAGAAGAAGCTGGGCTGGAGAAGGAAGGAAGCAGGATGGAGAGCCAGAAGGGACACAAGGAGCAAAGAGACTTGTAAAGAAGCTGCACTGGTCTGGACTGATTGAAATAGATGTGGGTGAGAGACAAGTGGGGAGGTTGACAATGGCAACATTGATTTTGATTTTGATTTTGTTCTTTTCCTCCTAGAATTGTCTGGCTGTTTCTGAGCCTTTTCTATGGGTCCCTGTTGCAAGGTATTTTACACTTGTGGAAGGCTTTCGGGCCCTGCTTTGGGCCAATCCCATTTGGGTGGACTTTTACTCACAAAGTGATGGGTAACATTGGGTGCTTGATTTAAAACTATATTCTCTGTCTTTTCTAATTGTATTAAAGTTTCTTACTAAAGTCTTAAATGTTTTGTCTTGATGAGGTGGATGGCAGAACCTATTTAGAGCGGGCAGGTTTGGGGGTTCTGGGGTGTCCCTCTCCCTGCCCTGTAACAATACCAGTAGGGAGTGAAGTGGGAATTTATTTGCTTAGTATAATCACCTCAAGTACCATTCATCTTGTCAAGAGATGATGTCACCTTTTTAAAAAACTGAATAGTAATTCACTGAATAAATATGCTATAAAGAATTCATGTAACTTGACAACAGCAAAAAAAAAAAAATCAATCAAAAAATGGGCGAAAGATCTGACTAAACATTTCTCCAAAGAGTGAACAAGTTCATGAAACTATGCTTAATTCACTTCTTATTAGGGAAATGCAAGTCAAAACCACAATGACATCATACTCCTTAACCTCTGTCATACTCCTATTCCTCTAAATCTTATACAACAATCTTGAAAGAAATGTTACCAAAAAAAAAAAAAGAAGAAGAAAAGAAAACCACATGCCCAATGAGATACCACTTCATGCCTGTGAAAATGGACCTAATCAAAAAAGACTGAGGAGATTGTGAAGAGAAGAAACCCGTATCCTGCTGGTAGACTTGTGAACTGAAATA
Organism: Scalopus aquaticus; assembly: GCA_004024925.1. Taxonomy (NCBI): domain Eukaryota; kingdom Metazoa; phylum Chordata; class Mammalia; order Eulipotyphla; family Talpidae; genus Scalopus; species Scalopus aquaticus. The sequence goes on from PVIJ01012531.1 coordinate 39,121, forward strand.
GACAACATGGAAAATTATATGGAAATTATATGGATATTCCTTAAAAAACCAAAACTAGAAATACCAGATGACCAAGCAATACCCCTCCTGGGTATTTATCCTGAGAATGTGAAAGCATTAATTCGAAAAGAGATATGCACCCTTGGGCTCATACCAACATTATTAACAACAGAGAAGCTAATTTTGGTTAATGAAAGGTCAAAACATAAACATAAAGCATATATGCACTAATAAAAGTGATTTGGGGGTCCTTTAGAAATTATAACCTACAAAAACATCCTTTCTCTTTTGACTTAATCATGGTTTTGCAAAGATAAAGAAATTAGCTAATACATATCTACTAATAATAAATCTTACTTCATCATTCATCCTCTAACAAGGGGCACTAATTTCTAACTGGACATTCCTCCCGTAACTACAAGAAGGAAAAAAATAAAAAAGAAAGAAAAATTAATTTCATGCTCCACAAGATTTATTGCATTGAAAATCTGAGTCAAATTGTAAGCTGAAAAATTATAATAAGGTTCATAACCCTATTATTACCCCGAGTTATTGCCCTGAAGCCTCAGATTTTATTTTCTAAAAATCTGTGAGGAATGAAGGATATTTTCTGGGACAACCTTACTTTGTTTATAATTTTTAAGATATATGTAATGTACATATTTTAGCTTTACCCATTGTTTTGCAAATTAGTTATTTATATACTCCAAAATGTTCATGCCCTAAGGGCTGATCTTAGTTGCCTGATCTTTGTGAACCTCTGAAAATGTCATTTTCAATAGAGATTTTCTTTTAAATAAATGTATGATTTCCCATTATAAACAGGTAATGCCAATTGCCAAAAAATTATAAGAAAAAATAACTCTTAATATATCTATTAAAAGCAAAGCTTGGAAATACATTTTTTCAAAGTCATTTCAAGTAGTTAAATAACTACAATGTTAAAATTAAGTGAATTTACATAGTTTAACACATTTTCATTTCTTAAAAGAGTTATGTAAAGAAATTGACTAGAGAATGTCATGCTTTGGACAATCTTTTAAATTAATATTCCATAAATCACATTTAATCTTATTTAACAGATTAGTTCATATAATTAGTTTACATACACATGATTGGAGCAATAAAATGCTCTCAGTTATGTAATTGTTCATAATTAGAATGTTAAGTTACTGCCCTAGTTTTAAAGTTTCCAAAAATTGTCTAAAAATTATTTGGTATTTAAGTAGCTTATTATTGTTTTTATTGGTAAATTTTGGTTTCTATTTGGGAAGCTCAAATATAATCTGTTTAATGGCGGGGGGTGTGGGGGCAAGAGATACATCGTTTCAATATAAATGAATCCACTGATATTGATACAACAATATCAATATAGTTAATATTCAAGTCTCTGTATCTTAAAACCTAAACAGAAAAAGTCGTAACACCATAAAAGACTTATCCACACAGAACACAGACATATTAGACTTCTGTTTGAATCTGACTTTAAAATCTATGGTAATTCTGTATCATTTGTCTCTGACAGTCATATCACCCAGGAAGAATTAATCTGTCACAGGTGCTGTCTCCTCTTTTTCCTCTCCTCTGTCTGCTGTTTTTCTTCTTTCTCCTTCTCTCTTCTTTCTTTACATTTCTTTACCATTCTATTTTCCTTTTCTTTCCGAATGCCACTCTGCCTGATACCCTGAAGTTTCCTAATTAAAGACCTTTCCTTCTATAAAATATCTATCCCAGCTCTGGCAGGAAATAATGGAATATCTGGTGTTCATTCTAATCTAGAATGCTTCTAACATCAAACACTGAAATTCAAATAAGTAGAAATTTATTTATATTTCAATTGTATTCCATGGGTAAGAATTAATATGTCATATTAATGTCTAAAAATATGGAGATATCAATTTCAAGCACATTGATTGAATGCCCATTTTATGTCTTTATAGGAAGGATTTAAAAAATTTATTCACTTCTCAGATAGTTGATCTTACATGTGTTTTCCCCAACAAATGCATACGTTAGAATCTTTTCCCACAGTACCTCAGAATGTGAATTTATTGGAAGATTAATGTTTATGAGGCAATCAAATTAGATGAAGTCATCAGGGTTCACTCTAAATGGTGTCTTTATTAAAGAGAAAATCTGGAGACAGCCACCACACACACAGGGGCAATCCCATGTTTATATTAATAAATTTCTGTTGTTTAAGCAACTCAGTGTTTGGTAATTTTATGGCAGCCCTAGCAAACTAATGCAGTAATTCACTTTCACATATTTTTCTGTTCTTTAATTTTGATTTATATCCAGTAAAGGGAACTTATAATTCAATAATGAAAAGATAACCTGTATTTAAAATGGACAAAGTCTATAAACACAAATTTATACAAATAAGACATTCAAGTGGCTAAATAGTATATGGGAAGATGGTCAAAATCATTAGTCATTATGGAAATGCAAATCAGAACTACAATGCAACACCATTTCATATGCACTGAGATGGCTATAATAAAAAAGGAAGATGTTAACAAATTTTAGGCAAGGGGTAAAGAAAATAGAACTTGTACATTGCTGTAGGAATGCAAAATGGTGCAGTTTGGCATTCCTCAGAATTAAACAGAGTTAGACCTTGTGACCCAAGTGTTCCACTCCTAAAGATGTCCACACAAATGTTCATAGCAATATTATTCATAAGAGCAAAACAATGGCAACAACCCAAATTTTCATCATCTAATAACAGCAAAAATAAATGATTCTATGCAATGTTTCTAACAAGGTTTCTATACAATTATTGATCAGCAGTGTAAAGGATGGGGCACCAATGCATCGATACAACATAGAGGAATCTTGAAAACATATGTTAAGTGAAAGAAATCAGTCCAAAGGCTATATATTGCATGATTCCATTTATGTGAAATGTCTAGGACAGGAAAATTTGTAGATAGAAAGTAGATTAATGGTTGCTTAGGACTAAAATGTAGTGGGAGGGAACAGGGAGTGATCACCACTTGGTAAGGAATTTCTCTTGGGGAAAATGAAAATGTTCTAAAATCGATTGTGGTGATAGTTGCACAATTTTGTGGATATAATATAAACCATTTAATTTTGTACATTAAATGGTTGAATGGTATGAAATGTGAATTATATCAATAAATCTTTTTTAAAAATTAAATAAAAATTTTTGCAGTTAATTCATCCCATTTACAATAACTTGCATTGCAGAAAAATGGAGTTTGTCCCATCTAGGACCAGTTCCTTGGTATGTCAAAGTTATAAATGTTATTTTATTCTGAGGATATCCAGAATACCTCTTCAAGATTTAACTTGTGGTCTGCAAGAGAGAATTAACTCTGAGACAACTTGATGCCCACTGAAAGGGAACCACCTAGACAGCATTCAGAAGAGAAGGGTTCATCCACCAGGAAAATTCGGTCATTTGAAAAGGACAGCTCTCCATATAGGCCAACTTTTAACAAGTCAATGTACTTTATCCAAATCTGCATTACTTTTTATTCATTAAAATTTAACCCCTCTTTTCTTGGCCCTTGCCCCCCCCCCCCAATTGATATAAATGTCTTCTCTTTCCTGGAGGGTAGGTCCTGTTGACTACTAAATAAGTGCTTTTTTCCTTCAAAATTCTGGTATCATAAAATTGACTTTATGTGCATTGGGAGGTAAGCCCCTTGACTCAGTATTACTACAAAGAGGTGAAAACCTATGGGATTCCCTGCAAGTATGCACTCCCCTTAGATTTGGATACTAAGTGCCCTTGTTCTGAGCTTATGTTTTAAAAGACCACTGCAAATCACAAAACAGTCCAACTCTTGAAAGGCTTTTGTCAGCATTTGTACTACATCACTAAGGACCAGAGCCTTATTGTGAATAGGTGCCCACTAACAAGGTGCCCAGGCAAATGCTTTTTCACATCTCTACCTTTGTGTCCTTGGTAGTATAGTTAGGGATAAAAATGTGCAATTGCAAAGCTGATGGTCTTGGAGAAGCAGTGCTTCAGAGAATAGGAAAGATTTGCTTTAAGATAGTCAACATATTAATTTATCAAATCCTTCCTCTCAGCATGAATCCCATAGATACTTGATAAGAAAGTATCATTTCCTATCAATGTTCCAAGTGCTTCAGGAGGTAAGTAAGAATTAATTAGCATAGTATTTGCAAGATTGCATGAGGCATATGATGGACGTTTTGTAATAGTAATTAATATTTCTCTCAAATTTGCATTATGTAATTGGAGGTATGTGTGAAGTTTGACAATCTTTACATTAGCAATTTGATGGACAGTGAATACAAGGAGTGAATAGTTTAATTTTTGCAAATGTATTTACTATTACAGTTTTTAAAAAATGAATAATTTTGAGTTAAAATATTGACTTTTGTTATTTGTATTTTAGTTTTGAATAACCTAGAATCATAATAACTGGAAACTTATCAAAATTATATTCATTTTTTGATATTTTATATCTATTTTACATAAATATATATTGAAATTTATTCACTTTGAAAACAATGCAATTGTGTAATCTTTTAAATAATTGCTATTAATAGAATATAACTCAAGGACAGAATATGATTGCAATAACAAAATTATTAATATAGTTGAAAGAATGGAAGAAAAATAAATTTCATGGAATAAATACATAACAATTTATCAGTCATTGAATCATCACCAGTCCCTCAACATAACACTCAGAAAGATAAAATTAATAATTGAGCTGTTTTCACTAGTTTTCTGCCAATCATAAAAACAATAGTTTTATGCATATATTTTAGTTTCTTTTCGTAAAGGCATATTTGTCAAGGTAGGTAAGGAGAACATGCTTTATATAATGATTTATCATCTTGATTTATAACCTTTAAATATTTACACACATGGTAAATAGGCCTGCATTTGTGCTTTGCTTAAGGGCCCTGAAAATGTTTGGGGAAAGACTATTCCCTTCCAAACTTTAGAGACTTTCACAGTAATTTTTTATTTGTCCCTTATTTTGGTGGTGGCTGTAACATAATTTCTCCTTGTTTTCTGTGTCTTTCTTGTCCATTATACAGCATAGTTTTCAAAAAGATTTATGTATCCACAGGTGGGATGTGCTACACCATTCAGTTATGGGTGTCTGTAGGGGCCAGCAAGCTGAGTGTAAGACAGGTATATCTCTTCAATTTCTGTGTGTAGTCCCTGGCTGCAGAAATGTGTTAATATGGAGTTCAGTGTTGGCTGACGTACACTCACACTGAAAATTAATTTGGAATGTCAATGCATCTTTGACAATGACAGCAAACTGCCCTGCAGGTATTGAAGAGAAACAGGAGAAATAGATATGAAAATTAGCAAGACCCATCTCGTGGTGATTCTATATGGTCTAAATTACAATTCCCATGTTCCCCATCTTAGTTGGAAATATTCAGTCTTCTTATACTTTACTTTGTTGCAAAAATATTTAAACTCTATGGTTTTGCAAAAATATAGTGTGGTTGCAAAAATAAATTAGCAGCAAACAATTTGCAAAGCGTAAATTGATTCTTTCGTAGTTTTGGAAGCCAAAATCAGTTTCATGGAGCCAAAACTAGTCTCTGTAGAATCCATTTCTGTTCTTTTCCAGCTTTGGGTGGCCACTGATATGCATTGATTTGTGGTCACATCAATCTAATTAAGACCAGCATTTTTAATCCCCTCTCTGCTCCGTCTTCTCATAACTTTCTCTTCTGTATATAGTGAAATCATCCTCTGCCACCCTGTCAAAAGGAGATTTGTACACTTAGGATCCACTTGGATAATCTAGGATTCTTTCCCCACCTCAAGATTTTCTATGTAATCACATCTGTAAAGACTCTACTATATAAAATTATATTTACAGGTTCCAAGGATTAACATTTAGTATCTGTGGGGAGAACATTTTTAACCAATAACTGACATAATCGTTATGTCATAGTTTTTCAATTATTTTTTTCAGAGTTCTTGGGATGATTTGAGGAACATAATTAGAATTTACCTTTTAGGATTATGCACAGTTATAGAAAACTCCCCCATAAAATGAGAGCCGTGGTCTTTGATAATGTTAAGAGAATCTCCCCAGACAAATATTCTTGGAAAGTTTTTAACTACAGTAAAAAATTTGACTCTTGACAGGGAAAGAAGCCTATGGACTCGCAGAGAACTGGCATATGATAGCTAGGACAGGGAGTATTCAATCTACTGAGAGATGTCCATCAAGCCAATTTTCAGGTGGGTAAGCAATCCTACTTTCCCAATGGTTTCAGCATAACGTTTGATTTGGGATTTCTAAATTACATGCAGCAAAATTGAGACAGCATAAGCAATGAAAATCTGTGGTAATATAGGTAAATCATTCTCTACTTTCTTTTTCTATTATCCCACTTTTACCTATGGGTGCCACAGATTTGGACTTGGATGCCTGGACTAAGACAGGACTGAGGGCTTAGGAAGCCATGGAAAAGTCATGTGGGAGTAGCCAGAGGTTTGAGAGGTAGAGAAAGTTGGCTTCAGCCATTCGGGCACATTTTACATATCTGTGTATATATTATAGATTATTTGGTGTCCATTTAGGCAACTATCACTAAAATACTGTAAACTAGGTGACTTCATACACTTTGGAGTCCAGGAAGCCCAAACGAAAGCAAATTCAGTGCCTGAAGAAGACTCAATTCCCAGCACACAGTAGGCCATCTCCTCCCTGGGTCCTCACTTGGAAGGGGAGCACTCATTAGGGTCTTGTTATAAGGGCACTAATCCCATTCATGAGGGCCTCACCCATATGATCTAATCACCCCCATCTCCAATTGCCATCACATTGGGAGTTAAGAATTTGGGGGGAGCTCAAACAACAACTCCATAACTTTCAGCTGGTATACAAATCAAGTGATCCTCCAAATTGGTATTATTTATCCCCAAAACAGTGTGGTATCTTGAAAGTCTATCCACAAAGGCTTTTGTTTCTCTTTAAAAATTGACGCTTATTTTCCTTCTCCTTGAGTGAGGCTTGACTCAGTGACTCACTTCTAGGAGAATAAAATAGGAGCATCAATATTGAAAGCAGTAGCTCTGTGATTGAAATAGTTTAGCAATTGTCTCCCTTTGAGCTTGTGCTTTGTAACAACTTCAATTGCCCTATTTAAGGGAAAAGTATCCTATAGCTAAATGACTCATGAATTCAATAAACTTTTAAACACAATGAAACTAAGTTCTCTTAGCTATTTCATTGCTGTGAATTACTGGTAATATTTCACTTAAAAATCATAAGTCTGAATCTATTTCTTAAATGCACATTTTAAATTATAGTTAATGGGCCACTACTGTATATTACAGTATGTGAAATTTCAAATACAACTGCTTTATTAATCAGAAACAGTAGCAGTTCCGTTTTTTAGGGTTTACATTTTTTAACCTTAAGGTCAAGAGTAACCATCTTAGCTAATTAATGTTTTCACAAACCACCATATTAATGGCCCTATGGTGAATAAGGGAGACTCAGAAATAAAAAATATTCTTTTTTTATTTTATAAAACATAACTTTCCTTACCATGTTGATATTTCATGCTCTGAATTATTATTCCAAGGTTTGCAGTATATAAATCAAGTGGTCCTCCAAATTGGTATTATTTATCCCCCAAATAGTGTGGTAACTTGAAAGGATATCCACAAAGACTTTTGTTTCTTTTTAAAAGTTGAAGCTTATTTCCCTTCTCCTTGACTGAGACTTGACTCAGTGACTCACTTCTAACAAATAGAGCATGTGGAAGTGATGTTGTGTGACTTCCAAATCTAGGTCATAGAAGACACATGGCTCTCTACCAGCTCTGCTTTGGATCACTTGCCATGGGGGATGTTAGCTGACAGATTGAGATGGCCCTAAAACAGCATGAAGGAGATGTTCACAGGGCCAAGAACTGAGGCCTCCTGCCACCAACCAGTGAAAAACAAGATATCCAGCCAAGAGCTCCTTGAGAGAATTGTTTTGGAAGTGGATCTTCCAGACCCCATCAAACCTGCAGACCTGGCTGACATCTTAACTGCAATTTCATGATAGACTCTAAGCCAGGTTCACCCAAGTTGCTGTCAGATTTCTGAGTCTCAAAGTTGATGAGAAACTCCTAAGTTTGGGGTAATTTACTATACAACAATAAGTTTGCTAATATAAACCATCAAGATGGTTTTATATTTATATAAACCATCAAAATGGTTTATATTAGTAAATATAAAGTATATTATACATACGTAAATAATACTTTATATTTGCTTATAAAATATATATATTCTTATAAAGTATATATACTTATATATATAAGTATATCTCTTCTGGTGGGAGATCAAGGGTATACATTGCATTTTAGAATTGAAAAGATTAACAAAGGACTAGTAAATAAGACAACTGAGACTGCCTAATAATTGTTTGACTCGGCATGAAAGTAGAAGACATTTATAAATAAGGTAATAGAATCTAGTACCAGCATTTTTTTTAATAAGCCAAATAAAGAATGCAGAAGCCTCTGGATATATAGAAATATTGATCATTTTAATATTATAAAAATTCATACTTGCCAATTAAAAATGCCATAAAATATTAACCAGACTGTCAAAATAAGATACAATGAAACGAGGGATAGATGCATGTTGATTTGTAATGATGCAAACAGAAAATTATGTTATAGTGCAATGTTGCTACAATAAAAAAGACATAAAATACAATTAAATTTTTTAAAAATGGAAGTTATGTGAGATAAAACATATTTATAGCATATTATTGTACTGAACTGTGTCCCTCCAAAATTCTTATGTTGAAGCCCCAGGAGCTCAGAACATGACTGTGTTTGGGGAAAGGGCCTTGAAAGAGGCAGTGATAGGTAAGTCATATGGGTGAGACCTGATCCAATCTGACTGGCGACCTTATAGGAAGAGTCACGAAGGAGGGAAAGACAAGTGAGGGTAGACCAAGAAGGCAGTCTCTGTAGATCAAGGAGGGAGGCCTCAGAGGAATCCAGATACCTTGATCTTGGAGCCTCAAAGACAGTAAACTGTCATTTAAGCCTCCAAGTCTGTGGTACTTTATTAGGGAAGTCTTGACAGACTAAAACATCTTGGCCCCGGAAAGGTCAAGGGAACTTCTCTCTACATTCTTTTCCAGATTACTTGGACATTGTTGATAAAACATTCTACATATTAACTTTAAGGCATCACTTTAAAATGTATGAAACTAAATATACAATGCCTGAAATATGTATCATAATCATAATGTTCTTTAGTAATTTTACTTACCACTGGAGAACCAATAATTCCCCAATTTTAAAATCAGATTTTGAAATATAAAACATTTATTTTAAGAAAAATCCTAATTTTAAATAACTATTGGATGATTGGATAATTATTGTGGTAAATACATTGAATTAAAAAATAAGTCTTCCAACCAAAATGAAAATTTGATCCAACTTGTCCCTTCTCCCACTGTACATTATCTCCTTCTTAAACATGGACTTTGCTGTTAGGAAAAAAAAATCTTTTTATTTCCATTGTGATGAAATGCAAGTAAAATAAAATTCACTGTGTTAACCTAGACAAGAACTTCAAGTGTCAGGATGTGGTAATAAAATACCACTTAGTTTGGCATGTGGCCAAAGCTAGTATAATTCGAGAGGAAACTGGGAAACCCAAGACCTTCTTTTGCTTTGGGTAGGATGACCCATTCTTTTTTTTATTATTAAATATATATTTTTATTGTTATTTATGTCTTTTACATTTTGTATTCCCCTTGGGTAGCCCACCACCAATTCATCCGTGATCCATCTCCATGGTCCCTTGTGTTCTTTTCTATTCCATTTTGTGCCCTTTTCCTTCCCTCCCTCCGCCTCCCTCCTCCCCCGCCCCTACTGATTGTCTCTCTCCCACCCGGCCTCCCTATAGTCCTGTTATAAGTGAAACCTTTCGATATTTTTCTCTTTCTTTCTGGCTTATTTCACTGAGTATGATCCCCTCTAATTCCATCCATGTCGCTGCAAATTGCATGTGTTTATCTTCTTTCCATGCTGAATAGTATTCCATTGTGTATATGTACCACATCTTCTGGATCCAATCATCTATTTTTGGACATCTGGGTTGCTTCCATACCTTTGCTA
>PVIJ01012532.1:0-49260 GCA_004024925.1 Scalopus aquaticus
AGGGGGGCAGGGCATAGGGATATGCGCAGGGACCACTGCAGTGGAGGAGGAAGACTGGGCGCAACTTCGAGTAGAGTGAGAAAAACAAGGGAATTTATAGCCCAAGAGCAAGCTGGGGGTCAGCAGACACAAAATCATCAGATATCATCTGTGGGGGAGTCTGGTTTAGCTGACTTGCATTCTTGCTAAAATTGGACAATGGAGAAAGAAACAGTGAAGCCCAAAAGTCAAGGTCTAGTTGAAAAAAGAGCCCAGAGAAATCTGATTAGAGTTTAGTCAAGCAAAGAACCTTTGTTAGGAAATGGCAAATAACAAAAAACAAATAACTCAATTATATCATCCCGACAAAGCAAGAACACCTATGGGGTGGGCCCTGAGTCTTCTATATTTTCTTTCCTATTATTCTAAAGTCAAAATGACAACCGTGCAGTTACACACCATCATTTCAATAAATATTCACTGCAAACTGCAGACAACCTGGCCCTAAGGAGCAAAACATCGCATGTGCTCATTGCATTAAATCTGTCATCACAAAACCATGCTTTAAATGGTTTTGCTCTTCCTTTTCCTATCTTACTCATGGGAAGCAGTGGAACAATTTCTATTTGAATTTGCTGTTTAGAATAAATCTAGGAATACCTTGGTGTAAACTGGAAAATGACACTTCTGTATGTTCTCAAAATGAGAAAATGGGGCTCTCTTCTCTAGACATTTGCGTCCTGGGGCAGACCCCCACACAGTTCCATTCTTTACACCCTCCCCAAAGTGGGAGCTGCCTTTAACACTTAAAAATGAATGAAACAAAGACAGGAGGGGACTTAACATTCAGGTTATGGAGAGAAACAAATCTGAAAAGACTATCTACTATAGGATTCCAACTTGATGGCATTCTAGAAAATGCAAAAAAAAACTATGGAGTAAAAAGATCAGTGTCACCAGGGATGGAGGGAGGGGTAGATGACAAGGCAGAGTGGGGATTTACAACACAATGAAATTCCTCTGTGTGATACAATAAGGGTGGGTGCATGTCATTATATATTTGCCCAAGCCCATAGAATGCACAAGAGTAAACTCTAAGGTAAACTGGTGACATTGGGTAGTAATGGTGTGTCAATGTAGGTTCATCTTCGCTAAAAAATAAATCAAGGTACCACTCCCTTGGACAATGTTGATAATGGGGGAGGCCATGGATGTGTGGGGCAGGGAGTAAATGGGAAATCTCTGTACCTGCCTCTCCCTTTGTTTTAAACCTATCATTGCTCTTTAAGAAATGACTTTAAAAAACCCTCATTATTTTGAATTACACAATTTGAGGATATACATTCTTTTGTGTTGGGATGAAACTGACCCAACACAACTGCAGAGAAGTTTTTCTAAACCATTAACCGGTACCTATACCCTAAGATCCCTCATAAGTCAATTCTTTTCTGGAGTGAAACATTTCTCCTTTGGGGACAGAGAGGGAAATGCAAAACCCCAAGTCACCCTGTGATCATCACCCTCAGACTTCCCCATTTGTGTGACTCAGTTAGAATTAGAGGGGATCATACTCAGTGAAATAAGCCAGAAAGAAAGAGAAAAATATCGAATGGTTTCACTTATAACAGGACTATAAGGACACCAAATAGGAGAGAGACAATCAGAGGGGGGGAAGGGAAGGAAGGAAAAGCGCACAAAATGGAATAGAAAAGAACACAAGGGACCACGGAGATGGATCACGGGTGAATTGGTGGTGGGCTACCCAAGGGGAATACAAAATGTAAAAGACATAAATAACAATAAAAATATATATAAAATATATATATATTAAAAAATAAAATTAAAAAAAAAAAGAAGCCAAGCACGCAACTGCCAGAGGGGAAACAACAGAGGAGGTCCCACCCGCTCTTACCCCAACCCCTGCCCCAGTATTCAGGGCCAGTGGTGTTGGCCCTACCATCTCTCACAGCAAAGCCCAGCAGTACTGGAAATGGGGCCGTGAAAGTTTTCAACAAAGGACTCTGGGGAGCTGGGGTACAGGAGAAAAGAGGCAGGCAGGGGGAGACACAAAGGCCACATAGGTGATCAAAAGGGGGTTCGGCTGGCTAAAGGCAGGCGGAATCCGAATGAGGAAGTGGGAGAGGGGTGCATTCCCTCTCACACTTGGCAGTGAACCCTGCAAAGGGCTGCAGAACAATGCGGAACTGAGAGGATTGGTGCAGCGAGCAAATCTAACGCCCTGGAGCTTGTCAGTGCTAAAACCTGACGTGTGAAGAAGAAAAAAAAAGAAGAACAAAGGAGAGTCGGAAGACTCCTGCACATCAAAGGAAAGGGGCTCTAAGAAATGCTGCAAAGAAATGCTTCCCCTCAAGGTGATTCGGAATTGGGGGTGCTGAAGCAGCCGCCGCTGCCCTCTGCAGCTGCATCTCTGAGCGTTGCCTTCTCTTTAACTGCCACTTTGATACCAAAGCCTTTTGAAGTTCTTTTTCATATACTGGTAATGTACTTCTGCAACTGAGAACTTGCTGTTCTGGTGTTTACCCTCCTCCGGCTCCGCTACCAAGCGAAGCAAAAGGCAGGTCGGTCGGCGCCCTCTGCTGGTGCTACGGGCGAAGCTGCAACAAAGAGAGGCTCGCAGATAAAGCTCGTGTTTGCCCACGTTTGATGCAGCAAATTTTTACTAAAATTTACCCCCATCTATGATTATCATACTTAAGTGTTTACCAGAAATGCCTACAGGGCTCGTAAAAACGAGAGTTCTGGTTCCCACCCCCAGAGTTTCTGATTCAGTAGGTTTGGAGTAGAGCCTGTTAATTTGCATTTCTAGCAAGTTCCCAGGTGATGCTGCTGAGGAAGCACAGTCCCAGAACCACTGCCCTAGATTCAGGGCTCCGGACGAGGTGAGAAGGCACTTTGTGCAATCAGTGGACCTTATTCTAAAGCAGGAAGGGCGCTGAGCGATAAGTAAACTGAACAAGGTTTCCACTTGCCAGAATGTCATCCAAACATGGTGCCACCTGACTGAAAACTGAGGTCTCTCCATCCCCAGCGAGTGTACTTCCCACTACAGTCTGCTGGGCCTCAACTACACTAACATGACTTTGATGTGTAATAACCACTGTAACTGCCACAGAGGGGGGGAAACACACCTCAGGGTGTTGCCGAGATAGGCAAATTTACCACAAACTCACATACCCACCACCTCCTGTTTGCATTCACCAGAACAACTACCACACACCTGTCATCTTGAGAGTTGCTGCACAAGAGCACAGCCACTAGAGCAGATTCAGGCTCTCCCTGTAGTGACTTTTCTTCAAGAGATCCAGTGTGTGGAGTGGGTGTGAGAAAGCCAAGTCTTTGCTGTTGCTGCTTTCTGCCATTTTGTGTCTCCGCATTGTCCTCAGAATGGACTCTTTAGCAGGGATCTCCATCACACCTCCTGACTTCCCCTTTTGTCTCACTTTATGCTTCACATACTCCAAATAATAATAGGTTCTCCCGCCTCCTGGATGAACCTAGCATCCTCTACCCGGAATGTCCTACTTCCTACCCCCACCCTTTGCCTGAGGGATTCCTAGTCATCCCTGAGGACTCAACTATGAGATGTCTCTGGATAGCTTCCCTTCATCACCACCCCCCAGCCCAACCACCACCCCCAGCCCAACCCCTGGACTTGAGCATCGAGGCCAACCACAGCCCGCAGCCCACAGCCCACAGCCCACAGCCCACAGCACCTAGCTGACCACAGTCCACAACTCTATGGGAATTGCATGATTGAAGGGCCTCTCCCAGAAGGTCAGGGATTATGCATCTTTGATCCTTGCACTTCTGGATTTAGCACAGTGCCTAGAAAAATGGGTGCTCAGCACATCAACTAGCAGGCAGGAAGCAGAAATGTAGGATGGAGAATTTCCACACCACGGATCCATACACTGAAACGGGGAATGGGTGAGCCCAAAGAACATTTGAATGCCACACTCAAGGAAAGAAAAGCCAAACTTCCTGGAAGAGATAACCACAGATATGCTATGTGGGCCCCTGGCAATACCTGGACAAGCCAGAAACTTTGAAGTGTCACCATTGGGAGGAATTTTAGAGATGCAGGAAGGCACAGTAAGGTGCATGCATTGTTCTCGGTCCCAACATTTTTAGAAAAGAAGAAAAACAAAAGTTGTCCCCAGACCCCTGGACTCATCATCTGAAGTTTTCACTACATAATATAATAAAGGCATTGGGTTATCTCATAATTAACTCACTGATGGGGCAGAAAATGACAAAAGGACGTCAAAAGGACCACCAGTTGTGGCAGCCTCCGTGGTGTGCTACTCAGGTCTCCCTTTAAAAAATAACTTGCCAGGGCCTCCCTGGTGGCGCAGGGGTTAAAGTCTCAGTGCTATCAAGCTATCCGCAGCCATTGCAGCATGAGTTCGATTCCTGGTCAGGGAGCTGACCCACATGGCGCAGCAGACCTCTCCTGTCTCGCCTGCTGGTCCCCTCAGCAGTGTACTTGAGTAGATCTGCCTGTTCTCCCCACTCTCTCTCTGGTGAATTCTCAACCCCCACCCCCACCCCACACCTCTGGCCTACACCCCAGATCTTATATGCATATATAAATATTTTTCTTAAAAAGCTAGAGCTGGGGAGGGGAAAACTAAAATGAGAAGGCTTATCTTGTAAGACATCTTCCAGATAATTCTACTGCTCTCCACTAGCTGTCCACCACTGATGCCTGAGACAAGGGAGAGATGTCAAATGTACCTAAGACATATCTTCCCACTAATTCCAACCTCACAGACCTAAATGCCTCAAGGTTTGAAGAGAGGGAGACAAAAGCATTTCTGTTAAGGACATGTGCAGGATGGAGTAATTCATTTAGCTGAATGAATTAAATGCTTTTGAGTATTAACTAAAAACTTAATCAACAAACACTAACCAAACCTTATTCTTTATAGATTCCTTAGCCCAAGTCAACATTGCAAATTGTTGAAAAGCTGTACACCTGAAGCCTATATGTTATAAGCCAGTATTACTTAAAAAAATTGCAAATTAATTTAATCCAAATTTTATATGCACACCTATCTTGAAATGTGTTCCTGTCACCCTTGAAACCCTTAGCAGCATCCCCAAAAGATTAACCTTCAAAACCCTGCCTTCCCCCACCTCACCATTTGTTGTTCCATCTGGCTCTGAAAGACACATTTCTTGCGCAGAGCAGACCTGGGGACAGGTAGCGGCCGATACAGTAAGTCTCTTTTCACTCTGACTATCAAAGATAGTTGAGAATTAGATCCATTTGCTTTGCCTCCAGGCTCATATCGAACCCTGGGAATCAGAGGGCACTTGCTTCATCTACCATCTTTAATCAGGGCCACACTGAAGCCTCTGACAGAAGAGAATCTACGCTGAAAAATAATTCTCAAGGCACTGAATGAATAAAAGAGGTCATTTCATTAATTATATGGGGAGTAATGGACATTTCTGCACATAAATGACAATGCCACAGGCTGTGCTGCCGGTAGAGATCCAGCCTGCACGGAAGTGCCGCACTTAGGAGTGTAATCTCACCCGGGACACATTATCAAGAGATAAGTACATAATGGCGCAGAAGTTATAGAGCATTTCCCCGTTTGATAAATGAATCAAATTGACTTTCTGACTTCCTCTGGGAGTGTGCATAAAAACCTGGGAAAAAGGAGCATCCTTCTCTGGGCAGCGATGATCAACTCTCGGGGTATTTCCTGGGAATTCACAGCCAGGGAGGCCACTCACTGACCCAATTGTGCATGTCATACGATTAACCCAAAATTGGACCCTCATTTCCAGGAAATCTGCCACACTTGAATCATCACTATTACAGGAGAAAGGGCATAAGGATTTCTTCGAGAAAAAGCCTGGCCCAGGATTCAGGAGTTGCTTGCTGGGTATCAGTCTGTAATAATTCTTCCAGTCGTCATGACACTCCTCAAGAGGTTAATGATTCACTGTTGACCGCACTGGAAAAAGCAGGACCTCATGGGTGCTCCTGTGGCAACTGATAAAACCGAACTGGAATCCCCAGAGAATCACTTACTGCATATGCAGGCGTGGGAAAGTTGCCTAACCTCTCAGAGTCCGTTTTCTCACATGTCAAATGAAGGCAACACCATCTGCCTGGTGGGTAGCTGCAAGGATTAAATGAAATTCAGCAGAGCAGTGGACCTCCGAGCTGCTCTTGGGCAGAAGGCTTTCTTTGAGAAGAAGCCTTTTGAAGCCCAGGATTTGAGATGCTGTTGGGCGTCAGTCCTGTGCTCAGAACAGTTTTCATCAGCTGTGACTGCAAGTTACCTGCTCCCTCTGTTCCTCAATTTCCTCCTAACCCCCACTTATGGTTTTGTTATGAGAAATGAGTTAACACAGGTTGCGAACTGACAGCAATTCCTGGCACATGGTAACCCCTCAAAAAAAGTGTTTGCTATTAGTATTGTTGATAAAGACCCAGCCATGGCATGTGAACCACACACTCTAGACACTCAAAAACATCAGTTCTCTCTCTCCACTATTCCTTGACAAACTCCAGGGAAACACGAAGTTACATCACTTGGTACCTGTTATTTTTCAGTTCCTCTATGTAAATCAGAAGTAGAGCAAAGGAGTGTCCCTTATCTCCATGGACAGACCGCTTCCCCTCATTTCCCATTGGAAACATTTCAGACACAGCTGACCCCAAGCCAAACAAAAGTGATCTCCAAAGCCCTCTAGGCAAAAATGACGCATCCCTCCAACCCACCTGCCCGAAGCAAAAATTGCACTCTCCTGCCTCACCCACCCACTCACCCATGTGATTCACACAGCCGTGATTTCATCATCTAGCAAAGAGTTGCGAAGTACCTGCCACATTCGCAGCAGTAATGACATGAAGAAGGGATAGTCCTGGACTCTCCCCCAAGGACCTGAGGACTAGCAGGGGAAAAGATAAATAAAAGGCAGAGGGTGACGCAGCCAACAGAGAAACAAAGGGGGTCAGACAGGACTTCAGAAAGGAAGTGACACTGGGACTTCATCTGAATTGATGCCTAGAATTTCAGGTGCCCCCAATATGTACGGGGATTCCAAAAGGAAGGAAGAGTAGGAGCTTAGGTTGTGCAGTTGGAAAAAATGGACACATACCAGGAAAGGTATGTCGCCTCCTCAGGTGGGAGCTAAAGAAAAATAAATAGTAAGATTTGGGGGCATTTTTTTTTATTTTATACATTTATTGTTAATTTTATCTTTTCTATTGAGTGATGATTTACAACACTGTATACTACTTGGGGTACAGAATCACACCTCTCTAGGTAAGTTACCACACTGCACCCACCACCAAGGCCCCCAAAATCCTTCACCATAGTCCAGCTGGCCCTCTTCTCGCCCTCCCTCCCCACTGCGGCCCTCCCCTTCACACAGCCCCAAATCTCAGTCAGACATCTAGGGTTTGTCCTAGTTCAGTTGGGTCCATTTCTTTGTTGTTTCTTTATAGTTCATCATTGAGCTAAGACACTTGGTAGCTCGCTTTCTCCCTCTAATTGATTTTGCTTAGCCTGACCCCCTCCAGTTCAGAACATGTTTAGGGCAGAGCTGGGGGAGCCTCAGGATAGCTGAAAAGTAGGAACCAATGAAGGTTTTCGAAAGGGAAGAAAGTGGTATAGTTAAAGCTGTTTGGAAATGGTGACCCCAACAAGTCTGCGGAGGATGAATCCGGAAGAGAAACAGGCATGTGGAGAGAACCGCAGCAGCACAGGTGAGGAAGCAGACTAGTGATGAGGGTGGGCTGGGAAACATCTGGAGTAGGGGCCACAGGTCTGGACCAGTGATTGTATTTGGGTTTTTTGTTTGTTTGTTTGTTTTTAAAGATTTATTTATTTTTGCATACAAGCTGGGGTGCAGGCCAGAGGTGTAGGGTGGTGAGAGTAGGGAGCAGAACCAGGCGGATCTATTGAAGCACACTGCTGAGGGGAGCAGCAGGCAAGACAGGAGAAGTCTGCTGCACCATGTGGGAATCTCCCCTACCGGGCATCTAACTCGAGCCACACCGCAGCTACTGACAGCTCCATAGCGCTGAGCTTAACCCATTGTGCCACCAAGGAGGCCCCAGTGATTGTATTTGGAGGTGAAGACAGAAAGAAAACAAGGGTCAGCCTCAGCTTTTGAACCTATTTGCCCAGAGGAACAACAGAACAATGCCCCCCCCCCCCCACAGAAGTTGAGAAAGACTCACTCTGGCAAGAATGACAACTTGAGCCTATCCCTCTAGAGTGAGGCAGGCCCTTTCCACATCTTTTTATAAAACTGTAAGTGTGGGGTTACTTTTTATCTCTTTATTTACAGGAGGGATCTCTGATACTCTTGGGGCCCAGGGACACTTGAGTAGAAAGGATGACAAATACAGAAGCAGAGGTGGGAATAAATTCTCTTCTTCAGGTTCATCTGGCAAGCTTGTATTCTGCTCACAAGGAAGAAAGACAGGAGGAACCACCCCATAAGATGTAAGTTTCATGAGGGCAGGGAATTCTGTTCTGTTTTGTTCAGTGATATCTCTCTAGTGCATAGAGCAGACCCTGGCAATAGCAGGAACTCAAAAAATGTTTGTCGATTGAATGAATGATCCCTGTTTCTAGTAACAAATAATAGAAGGTCTCTCAGAACTAGTTCAGAGTCCCCCTCTCAATCTAGTACAGTCATTCTTTTAATTTATCCTTTTCCAGAAAATGCCAGCAATAGTTATCAAAGTGCCCTGGCTTTATGTTCCCACACTCTTGCAAAACAACTGCATGTGGTAGATAAAGGAAATGGCAGGAAGATGGGTATTTGTATTATCAAGACAGGTCCCTGTCTGAGGAGAAAAGCTGCATTTGTAAGTTTGCAAAAATTTGACTTTTTCTCATCTTTCTATTTGTAGGCTCACCACCTTCTTTTCACCTTTTCCCTTTTAGAATATGATTGTTAGAAATTTGCCACTTGGAGCTGGCATGCCTTCTAGAATAGTAGGAGTCCTTTTAATTCTAAGAAAGGACATTTTACAACCAGTTCTGGGAATTCCTCCTCCACACACTCTCAGAAAGCATCACACGGTCCAGGAGTTGGTGTGGGAGATGGAACATCAAGGTACAATATCTTTAAGTGGCTAGAAATTGGGAAGTAAAAGGATGTTATTCAAAAGAGTAGTTTATGAGTCAGACTGGTCCTGACATCAGAAGTTTTTTTACATTGGGCGCTCCCATCCGGACTCATTAAGTTATCTTCCTTTTTCTGCTTCCTGAGACTTAATCACAGTTTCCTCAGTGAGTACCATCAGCTACCTACAACTTTAGAAGATAAAAGGATGTTTTCTTTTTTGGAAACTGCTACTTAAGGGCTAAAACTGACTCCCAAATCTACAACTTTAAACTATCTAATGCTTGATGTGATAACTTGGGCCATTCTTCTCAAGTGATATTTGGGAGTCTTTTATTATTAAGTGCTTAATGCATGCAAATCACAGTGAGAATACAAATGGAGAGATCAGGAAGAAGAAAACCGTAATTCCTATAGCGAGAAAGACACACAACCCACTAACTTTTCTTTAACAGGTGTGACGAAGACTGACATGGAGCCACTGAAGGTTCTAGATCACCCCAGGCTTGGCTTTTTTTAGATATGTTCTACTTTAGCTTTGTCATGACTAATTTCATCTCTTCCAAGGAAGTTCAGGGAGAAGATAAACTCATTTGTCCATTTTACAAATATTTATTGTTGAATCTATTTTGAGGAAATATGTGGGCACCTATTTCTGGTTAAATTCTTAAGAGGACTGTTTAAAGTTGAGAGCAACTAAAGTGAACTAGAGCTAAAAGGGTGTTTGGATATCGAATGGTTTCACTTATAACAGGACTATAAGGAAACCAAATAGGAGAGAGACACTCAGCGGGGTGGGGGGGGGTGGCGAGGGGAAGATAAGGGCACAAAATGGAGTAGAAAAGGACACAAGAGACCACGGAGATGGATCACGGGTGAATTGGTGGTGGGTTACCCAAGGGGAATACAAAATGTAAAAGACATAAATAACAATAAAAAAAAATATATAAAAAGAAAAAAAAAAGGTGTTTGGAGAAGAGTTACCAGGGTGAAGAAAGCAGGAAGAAAAGAAGAAAATGGTAGGGAGAAGGGAGGGATGTGGAATCTGGGAGAAAGAAAGACAAAATAATCTAATTTAGAATCTTAGAAACACCAAGACACTTCTGACAGGACCCTGTCTGGCTTTTCCTCAGGACTGAGGACAGTGCTTCACATATGAATATTGAGTGATTATTTATGAGTGAGGTACTAAGGAGCAATTTCTCAGGTGTGTTTCTTTATAATCCTTACACTTGTGAATGAGACGTATTCTCTTTGGAAAGCAAAGCTTAAACTCTTCCTGTTCAATTGCCCAGGTTTTCTTTCTACAATATGCTGCCATATCATAAGGTATGTAGGTACCTTCCCACTGCAAATAGGTTCCCTATTTGGTTTAAGTACTGTAAGTATGCAAAGAGGTAAGCAAGTATCTCAGCACTGCAGAGCAATACCCATGAGGAATACCAAAGTAAACAAAAAGTTTCTTGCTCGCTTGGAATTCCAAAGCAATCCAGGTGACAGCTCATGCATCTCTTCTCAGAACCAGGCAGCTCTGGTTCTCTTCTGCTTGACTCTGCAGTTCTCAAGAACAAGCCTCTCTCTCTTCCTCTACTACTTCTGCTCCATCTCTCTCTACGTCTACCACCACCAGATTTCCTCATGAGAGAAAGCACAGAGGCTTAACAGCTGCCCAGTGAGGGCTGCTTCCACAGACAGAGTCCTCACCCGTGGGAATTGCAGGGGCGCCAATCCTAGGACTTCAATGACCAGAGTGTCCA
Organism: Scalopus aquaticus; assembly: GCA_004024925.1. NCBI lineage: Eukaryota > Metazoa > Chordata > Mammalia > Eulipotyphla > Talpidae > Scalopus > Scalopus aquaticus. The sequence goes on from PVIJ01012532.1 coordinate 10,866, forward strand.
ACCCCCTCCATTCTGTCCCGTGGCAAGGCACATGAAGGCAATTCCCTGAGGCTGTGTAAAGAGCTCTGAATGTGGCAAGTACTTACGATTTCATAGATCTTCACCAACTTTACATAAATGTAGGCAAATAAGTATCACAGAACTATCTAGAAGTAGCAGAACATCGAAAACATCATATATCCAAATCTGAACCCCTAGAATTTCAATCCACCACCCATAAACCCCAGCAAACCTGCTCTCCCCAGATTTCATCTCCCCATTGAAGATAATAGAAGATAATATCATCTGTTAGCCCATGAAACTAGATTCACCCTGATTCCTTTCTTTCACATCCCCCATCTTCTTTTTTTTTTTTTTCACATCCCACATCTGATCTGACAGGAAATCCTATTGACTCCACCTTTACAATAAAATACAACTTCTCACAATCTCCACAGTTATCACTGTCACCCCCATCTCAATTTACTGTTAGGATCCAAACTGGTCTCCAAACCACCACCCTGGCTTCCCACATTCACATCACAACCTGTCTATTCTCTACACGGCAGCCAGAATGTTCCTTTAGAATGTCCGTCAGATCATGTCACTGTCTCTTCCAGCTCTCTAGTGGGTCCCGTGTTTCTCTAAAGAAAGCCAAAGTCCTCAGTGGCTACAGGCCTGACCTGAGTCCCTACCTCCTGCCTCAACACGCTCTTTTACTAACTCTGCACTAGCTCTGCAGGCCTCTTTAATGTTTCTGGAACTTACCAAACGTGTTCCCCTTCAACCTTTGCACTAGCTATTACTCATTCTGGAACATTCTTCTCCCAGAAAGGCACAGAGTTTAACTCCCTCAGCTTCTTCCTATCTACACTCAGATTAACATCTTCTCAGATTAACAGACCACCTCACTTAAAATCTACCCCCCCCCACCAGGATTTCCAATTCTCACACCCATCATACCTGGCATTATAACATCCCATTTAGCTATTTGTTATGTTTATGGGAGTGGGTTTTCTGTTCTCCCGCTTGTTTTTCTTTTTGGTGTCTCTCCCTTGGTAGAATGAAAGCTTCAAGAAGAAAACTACACCATTGCCTGCAACATGAATATCTATTACTGAATGCCTAAATTACAGGACAAACTGAAGCAGTACCCTGAGCTTATCAATGTAGAAGAGATCAAGTATTGTGAAAATTCAACTACAATTTGAGGTTTGGTGTGGTGGATTAAAAAGAAAAAAACTATGATTTGCAAAGTGCACAGTTCTTCCCTACCATCTGCTAATCACCCCTGTGTACTAATGGTGATCAGACATGATACTGGTGTGCTAGTTTCCACAAACACATGCAAGCCAGGTGTCCTTCCAGCAGCTTAGAAACATATCACCACAAGGGCCTCCCTGGTGGCACAACAGGTAGAGTCTCAGCACTATGAAGCTGTCCGCAGTCACTGAAGCATGAGTTCGATCCCTGGCCAGGGAGATTGCCACGTGGCGCAGCAGACCTCTCCTGCCTCGCCCACTGCTCCCCTCAGCAGTGTACTTCAGTAGATCCGCCTGCTCTGTTCCCCTCTCTGTCTCTGGTGAATCCTCTCACCACTCTACTCCTCTGGCCTACACCCCAGTTCTTGTATGCATAAATAATCTTAAAAAAAAAAAAGAAACATCATATCACCATGGTCCAAGAAGGATGAAAGGTCTGGTTGTCAACCTGGAGGAATGGAGATGTAGTGGGCAGGAGCTACTTATCCCGCCAGACTCAGGTGGACAAAATGGCACAGTGTTTGGGACTTTTTCTTTTCTATCTCTAAACCACACTAAATCTGCAACACTCCCTCTGAACCAAACTCAGGCTGACGTCTTCAGCTGTGAGCCCCTAGGCTGCCACTCCCTGTGTCTGGCCACCTGGCTTTCCCGTGTCTCATCACTGGTCCTATTAACTCCCGAGGTGCTGTGACGGAGTGTGACACAGCACCCACAGATCCATCACCAACCACCCTCCCTAAATTTGAGGGAAGCTCCCCCTCCATGGAATACCCTCTTCTTTAAAAGTATCTCTCCCTCTTAATGATTCCAAACTTGAAGGTTTGTTACTTCAGTATGACAGGTAAGGGGGGGAGGAAAGGTGAGGGGGACATGGAACCCCGAGTCAGAATTCATCTCTTCACCTGTGACATTATCTCTAAAACCAAACAGCTTCAGAACAATTATAAAATTAGAAATTTTTTTAAAATAAAGCTTCTAAATTGAATATATTCTCAGATAATGGAAAATAATAAACTGATTCAATGAACTAGAGACAGGAGAGGTGTGCCATACCACACCGTGTGGGAAGCTCCCTGGCCGGGGATGGAACCCACGCTGCAGGGGCTGCGGATAGCTTCAGAGCGCTGCGACTTAACCCGCTGCGCCACCAGGGAGGCCCTCAGGGGCATAACGATTAGTCTGTGCTGTGGGGGACTCGGCCAGAAATCCAAACACAGCAAGCATGACTCAAGACCACTTTAGATTCTGGGAAGAGAAACAGGGGAATGAAAATGTTCTCATGGTGCATTAGTGAAAGAAAATCCACAAAGGACAAGACCAAACACCACAATGAAAAGCTCTCCAAGATCAAATGCCCAAACGAGCGGCAGTGCGTCCTCCACTCCAACAGAAGCAGAAGATTCCAAATGGATTGCATTTCCCAGAGCTCCTTTAGTCACTATGCTCATGAAATTCAGTTCCTCCATTAGATGATCAGAAATCTGAAGCCACAGAGAATTATGAACACAGGGGTCATCTGTCCTTATTCTTTGGGAAAAGTGCTAGAGTGGAGAGACCTTCCCATCTGAGGAACTTACAACCCTTAAAAAGACAGAGCATCAGTGTCACAGAGGCACATTTTTAGCAAAAGGAAGGTCTTAATAAACCAATGTTGGGCCTCCCTGGTGGCGCAACGGGTTAAGTCACAGCACTATGAAGCTATCGGCAGCCAATGACGCACGAATTTGATCCTGGGCCAGGAGCTTCTCGCATGGCGCAGCAGACCTCTCTGCCTGCCCCCCAACCCCCCAGCAGTATATTTCAGTCTATCTTCCTGTTCTGCTCCCTACTCTGTCTCTGGTGAATCCTCTCACCCCCCACACCTCTGGCCTACACCCCAACTCTTGTATGCATAAATAAATAAATCTTAAAAGTAAATAAACAAAATGTCCCCTTCAAAGCAGTTTTACTGCTACAGCAAACGAGTCATATGCACTTGGTCCCAGCCACAAGGGCTCAGTTTCCAGAGCTCAGCACACAACTTTTTATTATTTCTAACATGTTGAATCTTTATCCTGCATGGTGGATGATTTTGTGACATAGCTAAGTCCTTGGGTTCTAGCTCTGCTGATGAAGGCATGTGATTAAGACTGGGTACAATGCCATTTTTCCTAGAATAAATACATTATTTTCTCAGGTGATTCCTTACAGAGGCTTTGTAAAGAGAACTATTGATTTCTCACCCTGTCTGATGCTGCAGAGGGAATGGATGGTCTCCCTGGTCTTTGCCGTCAGGAAGCTTACATTTTAAGGTAATATTTCCTCACCCAAACATGCTTAATAACAAAAATGTGAAATATTGAGATGTGTGAGAAGAGAGCAGGTCATTATTTTGATTTGAGGAATGAGGCCAGGATTTGTAGGAAATGTAACATTTCAGCTGCCGTAGGGAAATAAACAGAATCAATAAGCAAAGACAGGGATGAAAAGAGCATTCCAGACTGAGTATAAGAAAAACAAAAACACAGATGTGAAAGTGCAGGAGGTGGTCAAGAAACAGCAAACAGTTCTGTGGTTGTGGCTGGGTCAGTGGCATTTGGGAGATGGCAGTGAACAATGAAACCAGATACTGGACGAGCGTAAATAGCAGACCCCAGATGGCAGCAGATCCAAAAGAGCATTGCCAGTGCTGTTCTAGAACAACGTCAGCCTTGTTGGAATAAATGGGTAGCTTGGTGAGATGGCTGCTTTGAAGGACAACACTCATTGGAATGCTCAAGTTCCAGGACCACGGAAACCAAACCAGTCCCCATCCCTCAATAAGCACATCTGATATGACTTCAACAGTGGAAAATACAGCACCAATTAAGGTTAGAAATCAGGCTTGAGTGCACAAAATGAGTCATCAGCAGACCCACAGAGAAGAGAGCCCTGCTGGGCATTGTATCCTATGAGATTACAGAGTATCACAATAAACTCTTCCAGGAAGTCCTCTAGAGAAATATCTATTGTCTCTGGGGAATTAGGTTTCTTAAAGGGTCTCGAGTCACAGGGGATGACGAAGCAGGGCTGTGCATGGGCTGAGTTTGGGAAGAGCCCATCACTGTAGAATGACAAGGCACAAGACAGAGGAATTGAGAAAGAAGCCACTGCAGCATGAGTTCAATCCCCGGCCCGGGAGCTGACCCACATGGCGCAGCAGACCTCTCCTGTCTCACCCACTGCTCCCCTCAGCAGTGTACTTCAGTAGATCTGCCTGTTCTGCTCCCCTCTCTGTCTCTGGCGAATCCTCTCACTAGCCCACACCTCTGGCCTATATCCAGCTTGTATGTATAAATAAATAAATCTTAAAAAAAAAAAGAAGAAAGAAATTCAGTTTATTCTCCAGCACCAAGACAGGATGGATGTGATGGGCAAACTGGAGGAAGACAACAAGCCAAGGGCACCAGAGAGAGTTCCCTTGGCAACACAACCATCCTTGACGTCACCTGCTATTATCCAAAGATATCAATAGAATTCTCGGATCTGGTCAAAACTGGCCCCACAACAATGGTTCTCAAACTAGGGGTGCACCAGAGTGATCTGAGGGCTAGTCAAAATGCGGATCGCTCCCCCCTCACTCCCCAGAGTTTCTGATTCAGTATGTCTGCGATGGGCTGAGGAACTTGACTTTCCAGTAGTGCCCAGGGGCACCGGTGCTGCTGGTTGGAGGACAATGGCCTAGAACTTGATGAGCAAGAGCGCTCAAGTGGTCTGCAGCAGCTGTACCTGAGAACCGGAAGGAAGAGGCGTTGATCGTTCCCAACCTGAACCACCAGACGAGGTTTTATAGGCTCAGGATACTGGTCACCATCAGAAGAGGTAATAACGAGACTGACACAATGCAATAGGAAGAGGGGTAAAAGGGAAGGCTAGCTTAAAGGAAGGAGTCTGAGAAGGAATCTGGCCATTTGTTGAATGAGGAACAACCACCTGCTGGAGGTGGAAGGAATGCATCGCCACTCAGCCGCGCATCACCTATGCCTGTGGTCACCTGGCTGCCTCTACAATTATCTAGAGAGCTTTCCAAAAATACCCAGACCTGGGCCTCCCTGGTGGCGCAACAGGTTAAGTGCAGCACTATGAAGCTATCCAGAGCTGCTGCAGCACGAGTTCGATCCCCGGCCAGGGAGATTCCCACATGGGATTCCCACATGATGCAGCAGACCTCTCCTGCCTCGCCCGCTGCTCCCTTCAGCATGTACTTCAGTTGATCTGCCTGTTCTGCTCCCCACTCTGTCTCTGGTGAATCCTCTCACTACCCCAAACTTCTGGCCTGCACTCCAGCTTATATGCATAAATAAATAAATCTTAAAAAAAAAATACCCAGACCTGGGCCCACACGCAGGCAAAGCAACATCAGAATCCCTGCAAGTGGGGCCCTGATTATGGGACATGGTGATTCTAACGTGCAATTAGGGCTGAGAGCCAAAGGCCGAAGGAAAGCAGAAGAAAAAATTTAATACAGGATCTATGTAATGAGGAGTCCATCTCCAGTTATCTGAAAACTTAACAAGATTTTTTTTTTTTAAAGATTTATTTATTTATGCATACAAGCTGGGGTACAGGCCAGGGTTCACCAGAGACAGAGTGGGGAGCAGCACAGGCAACTGATGGAAATACACTGCTGAGGGGAGCAGTGGGCGAGGCAGGACAGGTCTGCCCCACCGTGTGGGAATCTCCCCGCCCTGGCATCGAACTCGCTCACCACCACTGCCGACAGCTCCACAGCACAGCGCTCAACCGCTGCACCGCCAGGGAGGCCAAACTTAACAAGATTTCTAAAATGACTGGTGCTGACCTCTGTTTAGGCTTCCAAATTTCTTTGACTGCTGTTGATGGAGCAGTTTCTTCACAGGGCTTCCCCCAACCTTTGGTAATTGTGGATCATCATCATGATTTAGAGCCTTGCAACAGAAAACAGTGAATGAGGCTTTCTCTTAGAAATTTCCAGTTTCCTGTCATTCAGAGGCCTGAAACCAAGAGCAAGTGCAAATGGTTTTTTGTCTTACATAGCCACACGTGATTGGCTCATTCACTATATATCAAACAAAAATGTAGGTTTAAAAGTCATGAAGTGGCTAGTGAAAATGATGGTTTATAGATAAGCTAGTTAATATTTTTAGAGTCTCAGCACAGTGAAATTATATATGAAAGTCCAATACATCAAAAAGATTGAAATAGTGACACTCTGGAAGAGTGTGAATGCTCTGTTGCTATTATGGTTAGTAAAATAAAGGGGAAGCCATAGGAAAGGTATCTCTAGAAAAATAAGTAAGAAATTCTGATACTGGTTTCCTTTACTGGTGGGGAACTGGAGAGAGGTTAGTAAGGAAACTTTACGACATTCTTTAGCACCTCTTGAATTCTGAGTTATGTACATGGATCTCCTATACAAAAATAAATTGTTAATAATGGTTGAAGTGCTATAGATGTGAGGCTTAAAGTACAGGGGCGGGGGTAGGAAAAAGGATCAAAACAGGGTTGAAAAGCGCAAATGGACCATAGTGATGGTTCATGGGTGATGTGGCAGGATATTTATGGGGACTATACCTGAGGGGAGAAATCAAATACTGGACAAAAATGAATAGAAATGTAAAAGAAATTAAAATAAGAGGGGAAAAAGTGTTTACAAACTGAACAAAAAAAGGCTGCAGCGGAGTCGTTCTGACTGGAGCAGGCCCCACCTCACCGGCCATCGTACCCCCATCCTAAAACCTCACAATCAGACCATGACCCATTAGGGCTTCTAATCCCATGAAGATCCTCAAAGAATGCCCCTCAAGGGTTGGAGAACTTCTGAACCTTTCCAAGCCCACATTTCTCACAGCCAGAATTGATGCCCCCAGACGTCAAGCCATTTCATCATACAACTAACAAACCTAAATCTCCTGATTCATTCTTCAAGGTATTTTTCATGCCTCCTCTGACACTTAATCCCTTCAACACAGTATCTCAGACACTTGAATTTTTATAGCTAGACCAAAAAGACAGTACTGGTGGGCTGTGTGATGTAATGTGTGTATCAGAGGCAGAAAAAATTTGACCAGACACCAAATGAATAAGCACAGGCTTGGCTAACACAGTGTTGATTACCTGACAATAACAACCCTCACCATTTGTGGGAATGTACACTGTGAACCACCACACTGTCTAAAGGATTAGGCAGCTGATTTGGGTATTGAGGAGCATGAGTCACAATACAAACATTTGGATGACGAACGCACCATATATAGAAAGCAATCCTCTCAACGTTTCTCTTGGTGCTGGCACAGCCCCAACGACCACTAGGTGGCAGTGGTGTTTTAACAACAATATAGTGCAGGCTTAGTCTTAGAAACAATGAATTAGTATCACACAAACTGACCCCCCTGGTTACACAGCCTTGAGGTCCAGACAACATTTAGTACAAATTCCACATACTTCTTCATTCCCCTGATAATCTATGTCTTCTGTTTAACAGCCCAAAATGTTGTAACTTATGGCAAAAAAAGCAGGCTCAAACCAGCAGCTCTTGGGCAATCTGGTCCACAACAATGTGTTTGCCTGGGACAGTGTTTGGCTTTGTTGCTTTGTTTTAATCCAAAATGCCTTTAGGTGGAGAAGGCCCTCCCCAGTTTGCCAGAAATCCCACCCTTTCATGTCTTATTCTGGGTTCCTCCATACATTTGCATAGCCCTGACAGCATCTGACATGAGGATCCCTACTACATCTTTCTTAAGGTTTATTCAACTATCAATACCTTGGGCTTTCCCACCTCCATCATCCTTCTCTCCACAAGCTTCTCTTCCTTGGCACATCCATGTTTTGCACCTTCTTGCTGTTGAAGGGCTGGAGTACATGCCACATCCTGCCTCAGATGAGGCTGAAGTCCATTTCCCTCTCTGACCTCCCATGGCGCTCAGTATACTCCTTAGTCGTGCCTTGCTCCTGCTATCCTTTGTGTGTGGCAGCTATTTACAAGTTCTGCGGGAAGCAAGAAGTCTGCACTTCTCACTGTGTATATAATGGTATCTACCGACGACCGCGTCCTAGCCAGCTTTTGGTTTCTTCTACCTCAAACTATGCCAACACGTCCTAACAACACCTTCTGAGGACTAACAGAAGGCAAGCTGGCTTAGGGAAAATCTTGTATATTGTTAAGATATATAATTTATTGATATAAACACAAAAACAATTAAAACTTCATTGTCTTCTCGAGGTAAAAGAGGGTTCACCGGACTCAGTATAAGCTCTGGAGTCAGAGAGCCTGAACGCACATCACTATTTCACCCCTAACAAGCTGAGTGACCCTGAACAAGCCATTTCACCTACTGGTAAGATAATATTAACACCTAATTCAGAGGGTTTTTTAATCAAGAGCATTTTACTTTGAAATAACTTTAGAGAAAAGTTGCAAACACTGTGCAATTTCTATTTACCCTTCATTCAACTTCTCCGATGTTAACACTTTATAGAAATTTAGTATAATTTTTGACACCTGGAAAGTGACAATGATACACTCCCACTAACTCAATCTACAGACCTTGTTTGAAATTTGCATGTTTTCCCACAAATCTCTTTTTTCTGGTCCAGTACCCCATACTGCATTTAGGTATCATATATTTTTCATCTCCAACCTGTGACACTTTGTAAAGTACTTACAAATTGCCCCTCACGTTTTCTCATGAGTGGATTGAGGTGATGTGTTTTAGCCAAGGTAGCACAGACACGGTGTTGTGACCTTCTCAGGTATTCTATCTGGATACCTGCATCTTATTCCTGCTGAAGTTAACCTTGATCACTAGGTTAAAATGGTATTTAGAGAACTTCTCCATTGTAAAGTTACTACCTTTCCTTTTTGAATTAATATCCTGTGGAGAGACACTTTAAACTATATGCAACATAGATGCAAATATCCTGTTTCTCATCAGACCTTTTACACACTAACTGCTTTGTCCATCAGTGTTTCTTACCTGCAACAATTACTAAAGTGTTTACACAATGGTGACCATCTATTTCTCTCATTCCTTCAATCTTTATTAATTGGAATTCTACTGTAAGAAATAACTTTTCCCCTGTCCCCCACTTATTTACATGGAAGGGTTTTATACCGATTAAATGAAGTAAGACATTTACAATAATGGCCAGCACACAGTCAAGGCTCAGAAAATGTTAACCATTTCTAATATTACTGTGATGAGACAATGGAAGTTTCCTGATTAAACTGAACATTTTCTGGTTAGGAATGAGTACTTCTAAAATATTTAAGCATGTTCTAGAATAGTCTGTTAGTCTGCAGGACTACCATAACAAAATCCCACATTGTGGCTTAACACAAACATAGCTTTTCACAGGTGTGGATGTGGAAATCCAAGATCAAGATTTGGTTTCCTCTGAGGTCCCCCTCGTTGGCTTAAGATGGTTGCCTTCTCCTCACGTCCTCACATGGCTCTCCTGCATATGCAGGCCATAACTATCTCAGATGTGTCCACATTTTTCTCTTCTTATAAAGACACCAATCAGATGGGAATAGGATCCAACCTAAAGGCCTTGTTTTAACCTAATCACCTCTAAAGGCCTTATCTCTAAATACAATCATATTCTGAGGTGCTGAGTTAGGGCTTCAACCCATGAATTAAAAGGAGGTAGGAGGAATTTGCATCCTATTAATATCTACCTACTTCTTTCAAACAACTGTTGTGAGGAAATGATGTACACGTGAGTGTTTTCAGAATTGGAAAGCACCGTATAAATATGAAGCAACAGTACAGAAATCATTGCAACTCTGGGTAACCATTCATCCTCTTCACACACAAATTGCTTAAGCATTCCCTTACAACGTTATTCTTGCTATAAGTTTGACCACCATTCACGACTGTGGCAGAATTCTACAACAGCAGGCAAACTTCTACCCAGCTGCTGCCCGCCTTATCACACATTCTCATTGATTGGCACTGCAATTAGAGTGTTTGGCTTAGGTTTTGTCGCCCCCAGGCTTGCGGTTTCAAGCAGCATTCTTTTTGTGCCAGCTACCTCCGCATAAGCCTGAGGCATCTCCTTACCTCAGAGAGGAAGCCTGCCTGTCCGCCTGCCAGCAAAGCGAGGATCTCCATCCACCAGCTGTGTGGCCTTGGGCTACACCCCTCAGTGTGTACTTTGTCTCCACTCCAGGGCTGGAGGGAAAAAAGAGGATAACAACCCTTACAAGCAGGCAATGAGGATGAATGAGTTAATCTTTAAAGCACATTCGGATCATAAAATGGGCAAACTTCCTTTCATATCTTTCTAGAATTAGCATCAGACTAAACACCTGCTAGGAAGCTAATCCTTTTCTATCATGTTTTCTAATAAGGGGCAATTGTAGATTTTAATAAATCTTAACCTCCCAGAAGTGGAAAAGGGCACACACTTCACCCTACCTCAGTCAGTGGAAAAGGGAACCATCTCTTCCCACTGAAGGTTTTGCTTATCAGAGGCCAGCAGAGGCCACGGAGAGACCCAGTGGTTCTCGTTATGCTGGCTGGTCAGGTCACTCCCTCCGGGGTTGCTGAATACTTCTCCAGCCTCTGCAATTCTCTGCTGTCCACATCCCCCACACTCCAAGGGTATCAGAGAAAGCAAGGGACAGAGTTTAACTGCTTCTTCCACCAGCTTACCATTCCCCAACTAACAGTAGCAATTCCTTGCTTAAAAATTCTGCTTTAAAGTCTTTCAACACTATGAGTATTTTGGAGGCCAAACCCAAAGACCTCCAGTTCCCAAGCCCCCAAAGTTTTCTTTCTGCAGGAACTGTATTTGTTGCATTAGTCCACGCTACATTACCTTTGCAAAAATTAATCCCGCTCCTCTTGACAGCAGACACCTACACTGCCTGGTGGGAATCCTACCTCCACACCATTTCCCTTTTATTCCAGGCCCTACTCTCAGGTCATTACCTTGTCACCTCGTGTTTAGCAACAGCCTTCTAGAATAGCTTCGTAATCCACTCTGCTTACTTAGGGCGTCGTCTTCCCTGCTTCTCTCCACTTGTTCAAATGTTAAACTTGAAACAAACTCTTTCCAGGCCCACCTCTATTCCCATCGCCTCTTTGCAATTTCTTGTTTTAAAGTTTCTGTGGTGATCAGCCAGGCAAAGAGAATGTGTGTGTGGCAGGGTGACGAGGGGAGAGGCGGCACAGGGGGTGACACAACAACAAATACAGCGGACCCAGGAACCACATAGGGAATAGTGGAAAGTGGAGTGTAATTTACAAGCCGGCATCTATTCGCGGTCTGCACATCCGCAGATTCAACATCTCAACCATCAGCCATCGTGCTTGGTTGAATCTGTAAATGTGGAACCATGGATAGAAAAAATCCACCGGTAAGTGGACCTGGTAGTTCTAGAGTGCTGCTTCCAAGGTCCGCTGTACCATTTTGTGCAGTGAGGCTCTTTGAGGAACTTCTATAAGCTAGTAAAATTGGACCAAAGAAATAAGAGAAAGCTGGCAGGGTCCACCGAGCCAGGTCACAAAGAGCCTAGGTGCCTTTGTGGAATGTGTACTTTATTTAGGAGACAGTGGAGCCATTGAAAGGTTTTACTAGGGAGTGTCACCTACAGGTTTGCATGGTAGGGATTTCACCAGCAGCCGACGGGCGGTGCACTGGAGGAAAAGACCGGAAACAGACCAGTTAGGAGCCTTTTGCAACACCCAACGTAGACGGCAGGGATGGATAAGGAGACTGATGTTAACTTAAGCAGCGTTACTCAAAGTGTTTGTCCTTGAGCCAATGCCAATTTCTGGACCAATGTCAGTCCCCCATCTGTTTTTACTGATCCTCTATGAGATAAGGAGCTTGTGCCAGAAAGTAAACACAAGATAGTTCTTTCTTCATCAAAAAATTCTTGCATTGGGGGCAAAGAAAAAAAAAAGAGAAGTGTTAGTTGAACTGAACACTGTGGTTAGTGCGGTAGTTGACTTACATCTTGTCTCAAGTGTCTTATCTTTGTGCCCCCTTAAAAGTTCCCAGACAAACACAGTGAGTGGCACTGACTCAAAGTTCTTTCTGGGCTGATAATGATTTGGATCAAAGTAAGAAGTTTATTGTAAAGGCAGGTTAGGAAAGAGAGGAAGATAATATGTGCTTACATGAGATTAAGCTTCATATGAACTTAAATAAATTTAAATAGCATAACAAAAATTTAGTTATATGAAAAAGTGTGCATCGTTTGTGGGGACACGGTCACTGTTGTGGGGTCTCACCTATGTACTCACAGCTGCAAGACACGGTTCAATCTCAGGGTACAACATACCAGGGTTTACTTACAAACGGGTGATTGAGAAGTAGGAAAAAGTTTCTAAGGTCACAAATGGCCAGCGGTCCTACCCCAAATTGTGTCCGCAGGATCCAGGAACCGGACTTTCTGGGTGCAAGATGGCGTTGTCCCTCCGATGAGCGCCTGGGACAGCAGGCACCCGGGTAAGCAATGGACCAGGATCCAGCTAATCTGAGGCAGCTGGGGGAAGTCATAGGTGGTGCTGGTGAGGCCTTATCAGGGCAGCGGGGCCATCATCCGAAGCCAGGTTGGGCCAAGCACCAGACTCTGGAACTGTTATCTCTGAGAGGCAGTTCCAGAAGACTGTGCCACCAGTGTTTACCAGCTCTTGGAGATGCCAGACACAGGCCCCCCCATATGCAACTGAAGTGAAGGTCTCTCCCTAAGCAGGAGTCAGTCTCCCCCGAACCCGCCACCTCCTAGGCCAGTCACGCTTCTCCCACGCCAATTGAAATCTCTGTTTATATCGCCCTGCAGGTATCACCTCTCAAACCTGATTGGTTCATTTTCCAAACCAGCTGTTTCCAAGATTTGATGGGTGCTGGCGCAAGCATGAACCTAACTCGTGCCAGTGGGATCTCAGACCTGGTCCTTTTTCAAAACCAGCTAAATATTCAAATCTGAAATCCAAGCAGCCGGTTCCACCTACCCTATACCAGTTCAAGCCAGAGCTGAGTAGACACATTCTGCTCTGTCTGAATGGCACCTGCTAAATTTTAACCTGACCTGAGCTTTTTCAAAACTGCTGTAGTTTTTTTTTTTTCTCTTTTTTTTCCCTAAAACCCAAACCCTCTACGCCAGGATTGGTCATCAAGCCCAGCTGCCTCACGACAGATCAGGGTGATGGCGCTCAGCTGGCCCCTTCCAGAACCAGGAGCCAGAGGACTTCTCACGGGCATCTCAACTAAAGCTTTGAGAGCTCAAATTAAGAAGCTAAATGCTAGAATGGGGGGACTATAGGTCTTTAATAAAGTAGAACTGAGTTCAGTTCCCAACTCCGTGAAATCCTGTATAAGTGTACGCTAGTGAACTAACCTTTCTGAAAATCCTCTCCCTGTGGAATGGGGGAAGTAGACAGTTCTTGTTCTTTAAGACTGCCCACCTGTGTCTATGCAAGTATATTTCTTTCCTTTTTCCCCTTTCCTCAATAAACTTGCTATATGCTGATGAAAAAAAATGAAATGGGGGAAATAATAACTGCCTTAAGAATACAATTCCATGACAATATGGCAGGTGTTTGTTAAATGTTCTGAATATGATAAAAATATGATAATGAAAATGTTCTGAATATGATAAAAAAGTAAAGAGAAAGGTAATGAAAAGACTGGAAAAAAAAAAAAAACAAAGTGCAGAATGAATACAGGCAGAGTTTGGTGTTAGTGACCCAGAAATAGCAAATTATATCCCAGCTTCCTCTATTAGGTCACCAGGCTGCTCTTGGCAATCCCCTCCCACAGAAGTTCCTAAGCACTCAGCCTCATGACTGTTGAGAACACAGCAGAAGTTTGGACCTCTCAAATTCACCTGCTGGACCCTGCTATAGGACTGTCATCCCTTTTGGGCCCCAAACTCTGCAGTCAGATGAAACTTATCCCAGTGCCTGATGAAGCCAGGGTTTTCCCCTTCCCCTCACTACCTGTCTTACCCCTAGTATGAATATTTAGTTCTTGATCAAAGCCTTTCACTACATGACTCTGAGATAGGAGAACAAAACAAACTACGCTTTGTGTTTGAAGGGCAGCTTACAGTTTACAAAATTCTCCCTCATTGTCTCATTTGACCCTCACACAAAATTCATGATATAAAAAGGAATCCAGGGCCTCTCTGGTGGCGCAGGGGTTAAAGTCTCAGTGCTATGAAGCTATCTTCAGCCACCATGGCCTGAGTTCAATCCCCGGCCAGGGAGCTAACACACATGGTGCAGCAGACCTCTCCTGTCTCACCCGCTGCTCCCCCCCAGCAGTGTATTTCAGTGGATCTGCCTGTTCTGTTCCCCATTCTGTCTCTGGTGTATCCTCTCACCCCCCACACCTCTGGCCTACACCCCAGTTCTTGTATGCATAAAGAAATAAAAATAAATCTTCAAAAAAAAAAGGAATCCACTCCCTATTTTAGAGGGACTTAGCCTGGGACATCAACTGTCACAGTTTGCCCAGAATAAAGAGTTTTTCCACCATGCAGAAGCTTCAGTGCTAAAACCAGGACAGTCCTCGGCAAACTGGGAAGGTTTGTAACCCTAGTCACAAAGCTAGTGCACGGCTGAGCTAGGGTTTGAACCCAGGGCACCTTGTCCAGATTTTGATAACTGGCTTCAATGAGTATTTGTTAAGTGAGTGGTGCCCAGATGCCTTTCACTGTGCCAGGTGCCTGTCATGGGCATCATCCCCTTCGGATCTACACACAAAGACCTTGCTTGTCTTCTCGCTTTGAAATGGCAATCAGAGGACAGGATGGGGGGAAACGCCGCTGCACATGAGAAAAGCATCCTTGCATTAACTCCCAGGTAGGAATAAACAGCAATAGTAATAAATTTCAACAAAGGGATTAATTAAGCAGAGTCTGTGATTTTCCTAATAAGAACTTGAAATCAAAATTGATTGTGAATGGGCCACTAACCCAATCAACATACATACTCGGCCCCGGAATAATCTAAGGCTGATTGCATATATGAATATTCAGTACATGTAAATTTTAAATCCCAGCATCAAATAATAATAATGAGTTTTAAGAGACTCGAAGAGGTCAGTGTATCTCTTCAAATTCAGTCTAGCCTCACTGAAACCATCTCAGAAAAGACAGCTGATGCTTCTTTTAAAGACTTTTGGGTGGAAAGGCACATTTCGCAATTAACTATCAAAGGAGGATGAGGGAGAAGTGAACCTGTGGAGGGTAACTACTTAGCTCAATGTGGAAAATTTTCACTTACTCTTCACACTTACTCTTCACACAAGTATGCTTCCGTCCCTCAATAAAAAAAGTGAGATTGAGGGGCAGTGCAGCGGTTAAGCACTGCACTGTGGAGCTGTGGGCAGCAGCGACGCGAGTTCGACGCCCGGCCAGGGAGATTCCCACATGGTGCAGCGGACCTCTCCTGCCTCGCCCGCTGCTCCCCTCAGCAGTGTATTTCCTTCAATCTGCCTGTGCTGCTCCCCACTCTGTCTCTGGTGAACCCTCTCGCCACCCCATGCCTCTGGCCTGTACCCCAGCTTGTATGCATAAATAAATAAAATCTTTAAAAAAAAAAAAAGTGAGATTGAGAGATAAGTGTGGTTGTCCCAGGAGAGCTGTGAGCCCTTCGTGTTTCTGATGGTGACACTATGTGTAAGCAGTCAAGGGTTTCTTTACAATATCAACATGAAAAGTCTTAAAATGTGGCCCCTCTAGGCCCAATGCTAGCTTGGGACTTTATACGAATCACAAACTCAGCTGCTGCAGGGAGCCCAGTTAGAACAAGATGCACCATCCTCAGGGCTGTTGCTGCCCCTGTCCAGAGTGTACAGCTTGACCTCTTGTCTACCAGGGAAAGGCTGAATGTCATCCCCGCTAACTTGTCTGCTTGGCTGGACATGACTACCAGATACACTCACACATGTTGGCAGTGCATGTAAATTTTAAATCCTAGCATCAAATAATAATAATGAGTTTTAACAGACTCAAAGAGGTCAGTGTATCTCTTCAAATTCAGTCTAGCCTCACTGAAACCATCTGAGAAAAGACACTTCACACACCTGTCAACTCTAACTCGATCACCTGGGATGCAACTATCCTTCAAGACTATGGCCAGCCTTTCTTTTGACATATTTCTTTCATTAACTAATATCACCTTTGGGGATATTTAATTCTCAAAATTCAATCCTATTGTAGAAAATCTTTTATGTGCACCCAACATTTACCTTTCCATCTGTTTAAAATCTCTCTATGCATCAAGAAGCTTCTGAACATCTATCATTCATTCAACAAACATTTGTGAGATGCCTGTAATGTGTCAAGCTTTGTGCTGGGTGAGCAGGTTAGTGGTGGGACAGTTGTGGGGGTGGGGGGTAGGCATACTAGAACCCATTAAGGAAACAGTGAATAGAATAGCTATTCCTGGAAGAGAGGACAACATCACACAGTAAAGACAATGTTCTTGGATAACTGCAAGTTAGCTCAGAGATGCTGGAGACAGGAAGTCTTTTAGGAGTTGGCAGACCTGAGCCGGGATACTCCGGGACTTTTCCAGGAAGTCATTTCTGGCTGATCCCTTGAGTAGCAATAGTTTTTGCCCTTTCACCTTAAATAAGCATAAAGCCATCAAGACTTTGTACCCATCCCCCTCTTATTTTCCAATCTCCAAATTTTTTTCTGCTGATGAGACTATTTTCACCCCATTTGCATTTTCTTTCCCATCTGCCTTCTGAACCAGCTCTCCACATCAGTTCTCTGCCAGAAACCACTGGGAAGGGTGGGGTAGTCAGGGTTTCCTGTGACCCATGAAGAGGAGAAAACAAGAGGTTATCACTTCTGTGCTATGATTAAGCTAGTATGTGGTTCCTTAGAAGGCTGGTTAACTGATCTTAATGCAATATCAAATACCTCTTTGTTCTAAGCTTGCCCTGTTAACTGATAGGGGCTTACACCCCCAAAGGTGCTGTCCAGTGGCAGAACTGGGACTGGTTCATTCAGCCAGTATTAAGAGCCATACAAAGAAAGGAAAGGGACTGAGAGAAAGATTGAGAAAAGTACAGAAGAAGGGGACAGAGTGCCTCTACCATACGTGTCCCTAGCTTTGAGCAGTATCGTTGGCATAGTAATTATAGGCCGTGCCTCTCCCCTGCAGGCTCAGCTAGGAGGTCTTCTCCCAGCCCTACCTGCCAGCCTGAGCTGATAAGAACAGGAACTGGAGCTACCCCAAGGACTGTCGGACGGTGACCCAGGATGCAGCTTGAGGGTGATGGTGATAATAGCAGCCATGATGCATGGAGGGCTTCTCATGTCTCTGGTCTGGTGTCTCTGGCTGCCTCAGTTAAACCCCACAACAGCCCTATGATGTAGATACTATTATTGCCTCCCTTTTAGAGATGACAAAAATGTGTTTCAAGGGGATTTCACAGGTCTCTCAACATCAAAGGATTAAGTCAAACCCTGGTCTATCTGATTCTAGAACCAAGCTCTTGCTCAGCTTTCATCATTGTCTTTCATTCTTCTGTTAATTGGCTCAATAAATGCTTCTGAGCACCCACTACTAACCAAGCAGCACCTTAAGTGCACAGATGCAATAAAGGCCTAGACTAAAATGTCCCTGCCCCCACGGGAGCTCACCCTGCATAGAGGTAAAGAGTAAACAGATAATCAGTGAAAGTTAAGTACAGGATGCATCAAACATGACAGAGATGAACGGAATGTTAAGGTAGAAGTTGTCAGGATCATCTATTTAGACAGCTCTGACAGGTCCCAAAATAGGGTCTGATGCAGGAACTGGCAGGAAGAGACATCACACTCATGATATGGCAGAGCCAGCCAGGGGGTGGTCTGAGGAAGTGGTAAGGAAACAAGACCCAGAACAGAGTTAACAATGAGACAGCCAGTCAGAGTGACTGGGTGTCTAGAGAGAGTTTGTGAGAGAACAGATCATGAAGAGCCTTAAAGGACATCAAAGGAGTTACATATGTCTTCTAAGGGCAATGAAAAGTCATTGAGATTATTGAGCATTAATTAGAGTGACGGCTGAGTTACTTTTTTATTCAAAATGAGAGGGTCCAGGCCTCCCTGGTGGCGCAATGGGTTAAGTCGCAGCACTATGAAGCTATCGGCAGCCACTGCAGCAAGAGTTCGATACCCGGCCAGGGAGCTTCCCACATGGTACAGCAGACCTCTCCTGTCTCGCCCCCTGCTCCCCTCAGCAGTGTATTTCAGTGGATCTGCCTGTTCTGCTCCCCACTCTGTCTCTGGTGAATCCTCTCACACCCCCACACACCTCTGGCCTACACCCCTGCTTGTAAGCATAAATAAATAAATCTTTAAAAAAAAAAAACAAACCGAGAGGGTCCACAGTATAATACAAATGCAGACTCTGGAGCCAAAATGCCTGTTTCAAATCTCCAACTAGCTAAATGACTGGGCAATCTTGCTGTGACTCAGTTTCCTTATTTATAAAATTCAGAAGCAAACAGAGGGTTGTCATAAGGATTAAATTAGTCATTATTCAAAAGTATGTAAATTAGTCCTTGGTATATAGCAATATACATGCTTGTGACGTAAATGAATAAACAAATTAATAGCATAATTCATTACACATATATCCAGACAAGTATATTTTTACATAAAGACAGAAAAGTCAAAAGCTTTTCTTTTAATGAAATTTTGTTTTGCTTTTTCTTGGCTCCTTCCTCTATCTTTCCTTTCCTTCACATTAGTAACTGCTCTTCCCTCAGAAACTCAGGTCAGCAATTCAGTATATTTTCTTCCATACAATAGGCATGTGTAAGACTTAAGTACTTAAGTACACACACATACTTATGGCATGCTTTTGTCTTTGTTTTGCAAAAATTAAATCTTGCTATACTCATGTTTTTCTTGGTCAACATAACTTGTGGAAATCCCATCAAGAAAAATGGGCAGAAGAGCTAAAAAGACACTTCTCCAAAGAAGAGGAGCAAATGGCCAACAGGTGCATGAAAAAATGTTCATCATCACTCATAATTAGGGAAACGCAGGTCAAAACCAGTAAGCATTATCATTCAAATGCCCTTGCATTCTGGTGCTTTCAACCCATGGGGTTGATTCCCTAAGAGTGAGACTACTAGAGGATATCAATATTATTTTTGAAATAGATATAGATGAAAGATGCTTGTTAAAAAGACTAATACTGTTTCCATGTCTTCTAGGAGGGAATGTGAGTGCTGATCCTTGGCAAAAACAGGTCATTCGTGTCAATTTGGATGTGTGCATTTTTCTTTTTTGAGGGTTTTTTGGTGGTTGGTTTTTTTTTTTTGTTTTTTTTTTTTTTTTTTGGTATTTAGTGAAACATAAATTTGGTAAAATATCCAGAGTGTAAATATACAATCTCATAAGATTGGATAAATATCTATAAACCCTCTCAACTACACCACAATCAAGACACAGATTATTTCCATCACCACAGAAAATCTCCTTTCCATCTAAACTCCACCCTCCCTCAGCATCACTGTTTTGATTTCTGTCATTTTGCATGTGATTAAACTTCATATAAATAAATTTGTACAAAATAAATTTTTTGAGGGGGTCTCCCTGGTGGCCCAAGGGTTTAAGTCTCAGCACTATGAAGCTATCTGCAGCCACTGAGGCACAGGTTCGATCCCCAGCCAGGGAGCTAACCCACAAGCACAGCAGACCTCTCCCGTATCCCCTGTTGCTCCCCTCAGCAGTGCATTTCAATCCATCTGTTCTGCTCCCCACTCTGTCTCTGGTGAATCCTCTCACCCACCCCCACACATCTGGCCTGAACCCCAGCTTGTATGCATAAATAAATAAAATAAATCTTTAAAAATAATAAAAAATAAACTTTTTGACCTCTGACTTCTTTTGTTGAATATAACATTTCTGAGATTCTTGCATGTTCTTGCAAGTGTCGGTGATACTATTTTTTAGTTAGAATTAATGTACAATAAAACATAAAAAACGGTATATGTTTTGATTATTGTATATACCCACAAACTGTGTTGCGAAGGATTTCCATAATCCCAGAAGGTTCCCTTCTAGTTCTTTATAGTCAATTTCTACTCACCTCCAAACCAACCAAATTCTACCATTGTATTCCTTTAAGTTGTTCTAGAGCTTCATACAAATGGAATCATAGAGTATTTACTTTTCACATCTTGCTTTTGCCCCTCAAAATAATGTGTTTTTTTATTCATGTTGTTTCATGTAATAGTGGCATGTTCCTTTTATTACTGGCCAGTATGCTTGCTATATGCATCACACTTTATTTGTGATGTTCCTGAATATTTGTGTTGATACTGAATTTCTATATACTGTATCTCTAGGCCATGTTATACAATCTTTATGTGGATATAGTTTTTTTAATTTCTTTTGAATAAACAGCTACAATTATAATTACTATGTCTTAGGGTGGAGTATGTTTAACTTATTAAGAAACTGCATTTTCCAAAATGGTTGTAAAGTTTCTCATTCCACTACAAATGTATGAGAGTTCCAGTTACTCCACATCTTCATCAACATTTGGTATTGTCATTTTTTATCCATTATTTTGATAATGGATCTATCTATCTATCTATCTATCTATCTATCTATCTATCTATCCTTGTGGTCTAATACAGTCTTGTGGTTTTAATTTGCATCTACCTGAGGACTAGCATTGCTGAGTTCCTTAAACACATTTTCACACCGTTATTGGCCATATTTATATCTTCCTTTGTAAAGTTTGTATTTATGTCCTTTTTTCTTTTGCTTATTTTTAAAATTGTTTGTCTTTTTTATTTTTTAAGGATTAATTTTTATTTATTTATGCATATAAGAACTGGGGTATAGACCAGAGGTACCAGGAGTGAGAGGATTCACCAGAGACAGAGTGAGGAGCAGAACAGGCAGATCTACTGAAATACACTGCTGAGGGGAGCAGCAGGCAAGACAGGAGAGGTTTGCTGTGCCATGTGTATTAGCACCTAGGTTGGGGCTCGAACTCATGCAGCAGTGGCTGGCGATAGCTTGATAGTGCTGAGACTTTAATCTCTGAGCCACCAGGGCGGCCCTGTCTTTCTTGTTTTTGAGTTGTGGGGTTCTTTGTATATTCTAGGAAAAAACTCCTTTTTCAGATATACCTATTATAAATATGCTCTCTAGCCAGGGATTTTTTTTTCTCCATCGTATCTTTTAATGAACAGAGGTTTTACCTTTTATGTTTAGTGCTTTTGCCCAGATATTTACCTGCCCCAATGTGACGAATATGCACTTATTTTATGCTTACTATGGCAGTATATTTGTAGTTTTACATTTGATTCACCCTAAATGAATGTTTGTGTATGGTACAAAGTAGGCACCAAAGAATCCCCACATGTTTATATAGTTGCTCCATGTGTTTAGTGAAAACTCTTTCCTGTCCCCTAAAACCATCTACACTTATGTTGATATCACACTGTGTTTATCAGGACATGTGAGTATTTGGGGTTTTTTTTTTGCCAGTGTTATTTTGGTTATTCAATAGGCATTTCTGCATCAAATCTGAAGTCATCATGTCAATTGCTACCAAAAAAATGCTGCTTAGATTTTGACTGGAATTGCACTGTATCTATTAATCAATTTATGTATTAAAGAAGTTTATGTTATTTGTCCTTTAACTATCTGACAGCACTCATCACTGAGTCTATCTGGGTCACTTTTTTTTTTTTTGGCATAGAAGAACAGAGATACAGGGAGTGAAAGGATTCAGCAGAGACAGAGTGGGGAGCAAAGTAGGCAGATCGACTGAAATACACTGCTGAGGGGAACAGCAGGTAAGGCAGGAGAGGTCTGCTGTGCCATGTGGGTCAGCTACCTGGCCAGGGATTGAACTCATGCTGCAGGGCCTGCCTATCACTTCATAGTGCTCAGACTAACCCCTTGCACCTTGCAATTATCTCTTTCCAAAATTATTCAATATGGGGGTTGCTCTAACTGCCAGTATGTCAATACTGATTATGCACTTGGAGATTTAAAAAATGATCGTTAATGTGTATGCAAACCTAGTGGACCCAGTATAACTGGGATTTAGTCGGGAATATCTATTTTTTCCAGGCCCTTGTAAATCTCCACTCTAACAGAGGAACCTTGAAGACACTAGTTCTCTTCGTATCAGCTCAGACTCTGGGTTCCTTATGTGTTGAGTCACTCCTTTACCCAAGAGGAGCTTTAGATTAACATGACCCTTCAGCACCATCCCAAATTGGAGTAACAGGGGATTGTGCATTGTTTTTTTAAAGATTTATTTTTTATTTATACATACAAGCTGGGGTAGAGGCCAGACGCGTGGGGTGGCGAGAGGGCTCACCAGAGACAGAGCGGGTAGCACAACAGGCAGATCAGAAACACACTGCTGAGGGGAGCAGAGGGCAAGGCAGGAGAGGTCTGCCGCACCGTGTGGGATTCTCCCTGGCCGGGCAGCGTCGAACTCACGTTGCCACTGCCAACAGCTCCACAGAGCAGCGCCCAACCGCAGCGCCACCGGGGAGGCCCGGATTGTGCATTTTTGAACTTTGTGTTTGCTCTTTAATTTGATAACTACTGGAGTATACTTGTTGGAGAAGTAAAAGACGATGGAAGACGAATACAAGGAAGGTGAGGATCAATGTCTAGTAGGCAGTGGCAACAGGCCCCAAGGCAGAATTGGAGAGACTAGTGTATGGTAAGAATAAGACTATGAGAAAAGAAAATGGGGAGCGAGGCCGGCAGAATTACCTTTCTGCAGTAAGAGAATAAGGAAATCACCAATAATGCCTTTCTGACCTATAATGGCCCAAGACTCTGTTTCTCGTCATCACACAGGAAGAGAGAAACAAGGTGTGGCCCTGCAGAGCCGACAGCTGCTCCGCTTTAGTTGCTTTACCACTTTGCCTTCTTTCTTTTTTCTTCCATTTACAGTCATGAGTGCCAGCTTTCAGACTGGTAAACATGGGGTGGGGCTAAAGGTCAAAAGGTGATGCAATCTTGATCTGAACCCACTGGCATGATTTGCTGTGCTTCTTCATTATAATCAGGAAACCCTGGACTGACCTAGCCAGCAAGGGCATATCTGGGGAGACAGAGAGTAGGAAGGAGGAGGCGAGGGAGGGGTCATGCATCCAGGAAGGGAGGGGCTCATCTCTCTTCTCTGGGGTCAAGTTGCTTCTCCATTTCTTGAGTCCTTAGTTGTGTGTGTATTCATGTAAATAGTGCCCGTTCAATCTCTGTTATATATTGTTTCCTTGAGACTCTGTTGTTGTTTTGTGTTGTTGTTTTGTAAAATTTCTTTCCCAACTAAAGGAGTCTTCATTTTATTTATAGGCAAGGTCTATTGATTTCCAGATAAAGCCAAGATGGTCAGCAGTCTAGCTTGTTAAGTTATAAAGCATACAGATGTAAGTGGAAAAGCAATGAAAATAAAATAAAACAACAAAATGGCATGGAAAATGTCCCAAAGGGAAAAATGGAATATAAACAATATATAATTTTTAATGTAGGTCAAAAGATACATAAGTATGCAAATATGCACATATGTATATATCAGATATGTAGCTCTAGGTCAAGATGCAAAAGAAATGATCTGTTACTCCTTTGTGTTCTTCTCAGATAATCAAAACAGCATTAGAGCAAAGGAAAAATCAATTTACCAATAGTAACATATGATTGAAAATTTGCATGGTTGTGAATTCTGAAGACTAATGGAGCAGACCAGGGACCTGGAGCATCAAGAAAGGGGATTTGGACCAGTTTATTCTTAATCTGAGACTAACGGTGAGATTGTTAGATAGAGAGGACATGTGCACCGATAAGTCTACAGCTGGATGAGGCCCCCAAACTACATCCTTGTAGGTCATAAAAGGGGGAGCAGTTGATTTTCCAATTAGGAAAAACGCAAAAATTTAGAACATAGGATTACTTCTTTGATTAGGAAGAATGAAGAACTTAGGTAAGGACAAAAATTTCACCTTGACCTCAAGGGATTTCATGGCTCCAAGCTAAAATACTGTGTATGCCTATGTGGGTGGTGTTGAGACAAGTTCTGAGAATCTTGGGGTGATCTGATTTGGGCACCTTCATATATAAATATGTATATATAAAAAATATATTTTTATATACCCTTTTAACTGGCTAATACTTATTAGGTGATTATTATGTTATTATCATTATCATGTTAGTTGTGGGCATTAAAAATAAATGTAATGTGTTAAAACTGTTTTAGTAGTAGTAGGGTTTCTGTATGCATTATTTTGGTAAATTTTTTAAAGAGTTAATTTAAGAGTCAGTATCAAGTCCCTGTTAAGTCCTGTCATTTGCATACAGTTTTCATGGTTTTTCCTTTCCATTTGCAGACTATAATTTTATCAAACATGAGGTTTGGGAGTTCTTTCTGTTACAGGGCAGGAGAGAGGGGCACCCCTGAAACCCCACACCTGCCCTGTTCTAAATGGGTTCTGCCATCCTCCAAATCAATACAAAACATATAGGACCTTTTGTGGAAAAAAACTTTAATACAATTAGACAAGACAGAGAGGACAACGAATATATTTTCTAAGTCAAGCACCCAATGTTATCCAACTCCTCGTGGGTACAAGTCCACCCAAAAGGGATTGGCCCAAAGCAAGTCCCGAAAGCCTGCCACAAGTCTAGAACAGCTTTTGGCAGGGACCCACACATAAAGGTCAGAAACAGCCAGACGATTCTGGGAGGAACCAAAATACCTCTCGGCAGGGACCCATAGAAAAGGGTCAGAAACAGTCAGACAATTCTGAGAGGAACAGAACAAAATCAAAACCAAAATCAACACAGCCATCGTTAACCTCCCCACGGGTCTCTCACCCACATCTGTTTCAACCAGTCCAGGCCAGTGCAGCTTCTTTACAAGTCTCTCTGCTCCTTGGGCCTCTACTGGCTTTCCATCCTTCTTCCATCTCCTCCTGTCTTCTGTGTTCTGTGTCTCCTCTGTGTGTGTGTGTCTCTTCTCCAGCTTCTTAAATCCTGCTCAGTTCCACCCTACCTTGTGTGGGACAGGGAACCTGGGACACAACCTTTCTCCTGGGGACCACCCTGTTACATTTCCTTTCTTCTGCTCTAGTTTGACTTTTGTCTGCTTTTTGTAACATTTGTTACCGCTTTAGGTCTGACCTTGAAACGCCTGTAGATATTCAGCTTCTATGGGGTTAAATAAATCGTTAACAATTTATTTATCATGTATTAAGCAACATTAATTTAATCTAATTTGTGTTCCCTTCTCAAAGAAACTCTCTAAGTTTTGAAAAGCCTATGCATGCTTTCCCATTATTTCAGCATGTATCAGGGTGGTCCCCAGGAAAAGGGGAGGTTCCAGGTTCCCTGCCCCAAGGGAGGGTGGAGCTGAGCAGGAGAGATAAGAAGCTGGAGAAGGAGATAGAAGAGAAATGGGAGAATAAAGGAAGCAGATGAGAGCCAGAAGAGGCCCAACGAGCAGAGAGACATGTAAAGAAGCTGCACTGGCCTGGACCGATTGAAACAGATGTGGGTAGAGACACGCGGGGAGGTTAACAAGGCAACGCTGATCTTGGTTTTGACTTTTTTCTTTTCCTCCCAGAATTGTCTGGCTGTCTCTGACCCTTCTTTACGGGTCCCTGCCAAAGGTGTTTTAGACATGTGGCAGGCCATCGGGCCCTGCTTTGGGCCAATCCCATTTGAGTGGACTTTTACCCACGAGGGGGTCCGTAACATTGGGTGCTTGATTTAAAAACTATATTCCCTGTCTTTTCTGTATTACACGCTGATTGTATTAAAGTTTCTTCCCACTAAAGGTCTTATATGTTTTGTCTTGATGCAGTGGACTGGCGGAATCTATCTAGAGCGAGCAGGTTTAGGGGTTCTGGCGTGCCCCTCTCCCTACCCTGTAGTAAGTGTTTGTGGCTTTGACCTCAAATTTTCTTTAACTGCTTGAGTGCCAGAAGGAGTTCCATCCTGTGACTGCATGCTTGCAGTTTATCAGAAAGAGGGTAGTGCTTCCTCCACGCTCATCATTGTCTCACTTTCCACTCCACCTCCACTGCATCTCTTCCTGTACACTGTGAAAGAAAACTTTGCCCTTTGTTTCTCACAGTTTGGGCACAAGAGAGATGGTGAAAATGTGCTGAGAGGAACGGACAGGGTTAGCAACCAAATAATAATTGTTTGTTTTTAGTCCTACTGTCTTTTATAAATTTAATTTCTTCTTATCAAATTAACCTTCTATTGCTAATTTCTGAAAGCCATATGCTTCAGTTAAACTTGATGATAATGACAAGCATGTTGTTAAAATTACTGGAAATCTTTGTTTATATCTCTCTCTCTCTTGAAGTTCAAATTATCTGAATGTCAGCATCCCCTAATTCCTATTAAATCTCCATTTCCTTTGGAGATCATGCAACTGAAAGAAGCTGGCAACATATCCCCAAGGGGATATCTCAAAGAGAACGGGAGGATTCGGAATCCCTGCCAGAAAAGAACCAGAGAACCATTAGTATCCCACTTACTGAGTGGTCCAACTGATTCTCCTATTACCCTATTGGCTGGTCTTTCTAAAATTGTGTTATTTTACTCTAGTTTCCAGGGAATATTTTCCTGAACTGATTATGCTTATTTGACTTAGCAGGAAAAGAATCTGTCTGATCATTCTGAACTTTTCTTTTCAAAAGCGACCTCTTATAACTCTTAGAACAAGAATGCAACTTGAATTAAAAGGAAAAGAAAGTAGGGCCTCCCTGGTGGCGCAGTGGTTAAGCACTGCCCTGTGGAGCTGTCAGCAGCGAGTTCAATACCCAGCCGGGAGAATCCCACATGGTGTGGCAGACCTCTCCTGCCTCGCCCACTGCTCCCCTCAGCAGTGTATTTCTGATCTACCTGCTCTGCTCCCCACTCTTTCTCTGGTGAACCCTCTCACCGCCCCACGTCTCTGGTCTGTACCCCAGCTTGTATGTATAAATAAATAAATCTTAAAAAAAAAAAGGAAAAGAAAGTAAAAGCATAAAACACACTGAAGTCTAAATTGTCCTTATTTCCTAGTTTTTAATCTGCTGTACATCTCCATTTAATTCTGATTATGGATTTCCCCTGCAATTATCTGGATCTGTTTACCCCTATCCATCTATTAGAGTCCTCAACTTCATCCACCGCCCAGTTACTGGTTAAGGGTGGGGCTGAGCCTGGTGAGGGGACTGAATGTGAAGCTCATCCTTGGTCACGGCCAGAAACATGGTCACAGCCAGAAACATGGTCACGTACATGCCCTATTCCAAGTGGATTGGCAGCCGCTGTTTTGCAAAGATCAACACATTCATCACATTCTTTTTTTCCCCCTGTCAATTCAGGCAGGATTATATGGCACTGTTCCCAAAGAAAGAACATGGGGAAGTTACCAGAAGCAGATCCTTCTGGACATAACAGTTCTCTGCTCAGTCATTAGTAGGATCTTTTGGATAAATAGTCTCAGCTGGACTTACACACCGCTCTCTGTAACCTCAAGCTAGACAACATAGATGGTTCCTCATGGGACCTGCGTTAGATGATATGTGCACCAAATGAACTCTTAGACACAAATGTCATGTGATTCAATTATCTCATTTATACCTGTCGTTTCTTGAAATTTAATAATTGGTTGATATCGTATTGAACTTGGTAAATGTAGTATTGCAATAGGCTTTGTTTCTTCCAAGTGCCTCTAATTATCACTAGTAGTGAAGTTTTCTGAACAAGCACAGCAATTGAGAGCCAAGAAATCTTTTATTGCGCCTCCCTGGTGGCGCAAGTGTTGAAGTGTCAGCACTATCAAGCTATAGCCAGCCACTGCAGCAAGAGTTCAATCTGGACCAGGAAGCTAACCAACATATGGCACAACAGCAGACCTCTCCTGTCTTGCCCACTGTTCCCCTTAGCAGTTTATTTCCATAGATCCTGCTGTTCTGCTCCCCACTCTGAATATGGTGAATCCTCTCACCCCCTGCACCTCTGGCCTACATCCCAGTTCTTGTATGCATAAATAAAAGGAATAAGTCTTTTTTAAAATCTTATATCTCAAAATAATAGAGAAACTTGAGGAACTAACCTTGGCTTTTTCCAGGTTATAAAGGATATGTTCCTCCTCCATCCTCGGGAAACTGTGAACTCAGGAAATTTCTTCTGAAGAGAGAACACCTGAAAAGGGAATTCTCCTCACTCTCACTTAAGGAAAAGGCAATCAAAGAAATCAGGGAAGAGGAGAATGTCAGCAGGTGAGGAAAGAGATTAAATAAGTTTTCGTTTATACAGTCTTTTTGAAAAATCTCCATTCATTCTTTGTTTTCTAATCATTAAAAGTCAGTCACTTAATCACTCTGACCAACATTTTAATCTGATAGTGATATCCACTTTGATTTAAGAGGATGTAGCATAGCAAATAACTATACATTCTTTATGTAGAATTCATTCTCATTCCCAAAATATATGCACATGCACTCACACACTCAGTTACTTAGTCATTCTTGAATGAGTGCTCGATCAGACCTTCTCAATGTACCACCCATTATGTTCAGCTAAAACGCACAGAATAAAATATATACATGCAATTATTTCAAATGCCAGTGCCCAATTCGGATTGGTGTATGAGTTTGCTACTTATGACCAGAACTTTAATGCAAACATCATACAGACTTACTTGTGATGACCAGGATTTTAGAGATTAAGATTCCAGTATATTTTATTTTAAGGGTATAAAGCACTGTAAGAATGGAAGAAAAAAGGGAAGGAAGGGAAAGGTATGAACGAGGGGTAAAAATAAGGATAGATGGCCAGAGAAGGTAAAATTTTAAAAATTAGTAATAACCTAAACAGAAAAGGGAAAAATAATTTGGTCTGCAAGAACAAAACAGGAGAATGGAAGAGGAAGTAGCTAAATTAGCCCAGAAAAAAAAAAAGCTGGCCCCAAAATAATATGGAGACCTCCGCTGTTAGCAATTTTGAGTTGTTGAAATCTGTAAGCTTCTTTCCGTTTCCTGACTTTACTGCCCCTTTACCAAAACCAAGATCAAAACAAGCGATCATCAGACCATTACTCAGCACTTCTAACAGAATTGTATCAAGGATTAATCATCTCTGAAAAGGAGTTCCCCATTCTGCCCTTCAATGTAATGGTTTTTAAACCAGTCATCATAAGATAATATTCAAGCTTCATGTTCAGAGTTATCATATTCAATTTATATAAAATCTTTATTCAAAAATTAAAAGAACAATGTGCCTTAATGGAATAGGCTTTGATGCCAATGAAATCTAGATTCCTTGAAAGCAACAGATGTGGTTCTATAATGGATAATTTTTTAAATTTTTTAGTGTTTTTCTCTTTTTGTCTTACTGGGTAAGAATCTTTGCACTAGTCTGCCTTAGGTAATGATTTCCTCTGAAGGTGGTTTTGAATTTATCATAGAAAGAGAGCAAGAAAAGTCATCTTGATTCTGTCATTCAAAAAACATGATTATACAAGCCTCTTAAAAAAAGATTTGCTAAATCCTTTGAGTCCTTAGTATTTTAGCATTCCATGAATGTTTCAGTTCATTGGGGTCTGCCACAATAAGGTTAAAAAATAACCTGTTGTCAACAGGTTTTAGTCAAAGTGAATTAAGTCAGGAAGAAGATATGATGGAAAGAAAGATCAGCACTTTGTTGGAGGGGCAGGGATCAGAAGAAAGAGAAAAAAAAGTGAAATGGGGAAGTTTGTTCTAATCTTCCATTCCCTAACTCTTCTGTATTGGACCTAAGTAGGGAAAGACCACAAGAAAACAAGGTGACCCTCTGTGAGGAAAATGAGTTATATCAGGCTATTTTTCATCTTCCACATAACAGACAGCCCATACTGATACCGGGTTAAAGGGGAGAATGGGGCTTCAAAATTTGGCCAAAAGCAGTACCCAAATTGCTTACCGGTCACTATCTTGGTTCTGCACTCGTGCACACAATTGCAAGACTACTCAGGCTTAAGAAACAATAACAATGGGATTTATTTAACAAACAGGGAAAAGCAAGAATTACTAAAGTCAACATATGGCCGTTTACCTTACTTAAAGGATTGTCCAGTCCTTTAAGTCCCAGAAAAGTAACAAAGGTGGCATCTTCCCGCCACTGCTGATATGGACCTCCTCTTCCAAACTATAGGCCATGTTTCCAAAATGGTGTCTTCCTGCTTCTGCAGACGCACAACAATCAGACCGTGGGCCAGGTTCCAACTCACAAGGACAACACAGAACACAACTAGAGATGCTCCCGGAACTGCCATGGTGCCCCAGCACAGCACCAGGCCAATAACACCAAAAACAGCAATTACAGCGGCCAGACGGCCCCACAGACTGCACTCACACATTTTAGAAGGCACCCGCTTCAGGCCTCTGCCTTCTTCCTTCAGCTACAGTAAAAACAAAACTGGGAGCAATTTCCGTAGCTCGGCTACTTGCAAAGCCTCCAAACTCGCTAGCCCCAAAGTCACTGAAGATTCCAAAATCGCTCAGTTCAAAAATCTACTTGCTGGCAGCTGCTTCTTTTCCTACATCATAGTGATTGCTTCCTCTTCTACATCATGGCGACTGCTTCTTTCCCTACATCATGGCGACTGATTGCTCTATTCCTACATCATGGCAACTTACTCTGCTTCTCCTTCAGTCCCTTTTATTTCTCATCAGATTCTCCACCCCAAACTGCAAACTTAGCATTTTTCCCTGGGGCTTTTCATTCTCATCAGCAACCCTCTCCAAGGGGCACCACCTTTACCAGATTTGGACTCAGCCCAGTTACAATACCTTGAAATGTTGTATTTTCCACCATTCCGACATCTAGCAAACAACAGATGGGCCTTGCCTTTCAACAAAGTATCGGTTGTGTGGCTGTGGGCACTTAACAGGGTAAAGGGGAAAAGAAGTGGAGTTGCTGTTCTGCCCCT
The DNA here is from genome assembly GCA_004024925.1 of Scalopus aquaticus. Lineage (NCBI taxonomy): Eukaryota > Metazoa > Chordata > Mammalia > Eulipotyphla > Talpidae > Scalopus > Scalopus aquaticus. The sequence goes on from PVIJ01012532.1 coordinate 42,034, forward strand.
CAATGTTGGAGTCTCTCTGCCTGCCTGTGTATATGGTCTGTTTCAGCAGGAAAGGCCTGCAAAATCCACCAAAGGCTCCAAATTTTCTTTTTGTCTGTGAGAACTGACAATGAACCTGCCCAGCCTGGGATGGCCGCACAGCACCCCCAAAGGCCAGCAGAGGCATCACCCTTGAAGAGCCTCCCCATGACCTCTGAAACAAGCTGGGCCTACATGTGACACGCCCCCCTACAAACCTAGAGACTCCGAGCGGTGTAACACTGTCAGAGAGAGGGATGGCGGGAGGAACCCAGAGATCACAAACCTCTCTGCTTGTCAGATGCAAGTGAGGCCAAATCTATGCAGGTCAAACAGACTTCAAAGGACTTTTCAGCAGCAGGGGAAACTGAAATGAGAGCAGGTCAGCCAGGGCACCACTCAGGACTTTGGCTAGGCAGTGAGATCAACCACAGGTCACACCCACCCAAGGTCAGCTACAACCAGAGGGCTCCACAGATGGAAAAGGGTCAACAGCCTGGAGGGCTAGGGCGGGCAGGCAGAGGTGCCTGAGGACACCAGCTCCCCCTCCCTGTCCCCACCCACCAGACTTTGCGTAAGCCCCACACTGCCCACCAGCTGGGGAGAAAGGTTATCTGAGAGTCTGAGTGTATTTATCCAAAGAAAGCAGAACAGTGTGCAAATGGATTAAGTTACTGAATCACATTTTAAACCCTGCATTTAGTGGTTCCAACCAGTAGTGGTAAGGACTTAGGAAAGAAGCCAAAATAGTGCAGATGAAATAGTTTTTTTCTGCATATCCAGGTTGCAATGGACTTAGCGTCTTGCAATTCCATCACACATACTTTTTTGGGGTTTTGTACAAAAAGGCAATCTAAATACACAATGTAATTGTTGACTGGCAAAACTTCCAAAGAAATGAATTCTTTGGGGCCTTCCTGGTGGCGCAGTGGTTAGACACTGCACTGTGGAGCTGTCGGCAGCGGTGACGCGAGTTTGACGTCCGGCGGGGAGATTCCCACATGGCGCGGCAGACCCCTCCTGCCTCGCCCACTGCTCCCCTCAGCAGTGTATTTCCGTTGATCTGCCTGTTCTGCTCCCCACTCTGTCTCTGGTGAACCCACTCGCCGCCCCGTGCCTCTAGCCTGTACCCCAGCCTGTATGCAAAAGAAAATAAATAAAACTTAAAAAAAAAAAGAAATGAATTCTTTGAAAGAATAGGAATATTTGTGCTATGTGATCTGGCTTTAGTGGGCAAGGTCAAGTGACTAAGAAGGAGGGGAAAAGAAGAAAAGAAACTGGCTGTGGGCAAGGATTTTGTCTATTTTGTTCACTGCTGTGGCGGCAGTATCTGGAATGTACTAGATGCTCCATAAGTATGAGTTAAATGCAAGAACAAATAAACACTCGATGAGTATCTGTCTTATGAGAGATTGTAAAACATGATCATAATTAATTCTCACAAGAGCCTTTGAAGTTGGTATTATTATCACTGTTTAATAGATAAAGACATGAGTTCAGATAAGTTAAATAACTATTAAGATTGTGACAGGTTTAAACACAAGCCAAAATGACTAAATAGCTTTTGAACATGTTTCCCTCTATGGAGGGAAATAGCTTTCCTATAGAAGAAATTCCAATGATATTTCCACCGTCCATTTTCTGTTACAAGAAAGATCCTGATGTTCTCCAGATTCTCACTGCAAATGTGACTCTTCTGCAGCTTTGATTACACTACAAAGGTAGCACTGCTATTGTGGTTATTGCTGTATCGCAGTTGAAATACTAACAGTTATCTGCTTGGAAAGCAGTCACAGGACAGATGAAGTGTGTGGGAAACCAAAATTCAATCCTAGAAAAAGCAAAAGGAAGCAAAAAAAGGAAATCCTAACTGTAATGTGTACTCGAACTGAAAATAAGCTTTTTTAAAAGTCAAAAGAACCCTTGAGCCTTGTGTAATCAAAATAAACAACAAAATCGACCAAATTGCATAAACTAAACCCTGTCTTGGGTTTCCAGTGATGTTACAAATCACAGAAGGCTCCACCATTGCTTTAAATTATAGCAAGGACTATCATCCTCTAGTGGGTTTTTGGTCAGACACTACCAACTACATTGACATTTGCCACGCCCTTCCTCTTTGATCTGGGGTTCCCTTTAAATTCATCAGCCGTTCCCACTGCTGCAGAAGCAAAATCAGCCTAATTTCAAAGCCATGCATTCCATTTATCCTGGTTATGAAAATTAGTAAGGGCCAATAGCCTGTGGGTCTAAAGAAAATCTGGCTGGATCTAAAAGAAATGAAGCTGTAGACATAAAAATGGAAATATAACCAAGAATACAACCATTGCTATGACTTCCAGACAATACAAGTAAAAATGGAATGATTAGAAGTCAGGATCAAGTCTTTTATTTCTAAAATGAGACAGTTAGGGATCTTCTTTTCTGAGGGTCTTCAAATTCAATGGATATCGACTGTGAACCTGGGGAAGTCTGGGGAAGTCTGAGGAAGTCTTCCTGTCTATGCCGTATAATAGAAAAACAAGGGCCTCCCTGGTGGTGCAAGGGGTTAAGTCTCAGCACCACGAAGAGTTCCATCCCCAGCCAGGGAGCACACATGGCGCAGCAGACCGCTCCTGGCTCACCTGCTGCTCCCCTCAGCAGTGTATTTCAGAGGATTGACTAATCCTCCTGTTCCACTCTCCACTCCATCTCTGGTGAATCCTCTCACATACCCCCCCACACACACCTCTGGCCTACACCCCAGCTCTTGTATGCATAAATCTTTTTTAAAAGAAAAGAAAAAGAAAAACAAAACTGAGCTTCACTGATTATTCCCTATGTGGTTTGAAAGAAGTTACTCAAGCCCATTAGCTTGATTCTTCATCCTCAGGGACAGAGATAGTTATATGCAGTTCACAGGATTGTTGTGGAAAACTAGTGGGAAAATGGGAGGTCATTTAAAAGCATTTAAAGCTTAAATTTTTAAAGGAATTCTAAAAAGGGAGGCTGAAGGAGAGAGCATTTGGAAAGTGCCTAGTGTTCAGCCTTTCATGCATGTGACTATCGAGGTACTACCAAGTTCAAGAAAGCTTGTGATGCTTCTGTTTTTGTACCTGTTATCACCCACACAGCAGAATATCCAAAAGCTAGAGACCTCCCATGCAGATGTGTCGCCACCAAGAAGTTTTCTATCATAGGCAATTCAGGTCTCAGAAGTGCTAACTTCCACCAGAGTGGAAAGATAGCACTTATGACTCAAGGCAATCGCATAGAATCACAGTATGATTTTATTGGGGGAATCTACATGACAATAACAAGCATACAATTCAGTTGGTCTTGACTCAAGGCAATCGCATAGAATCACAGTATGATTTTATTGGGGGAATCTACATGACAATAACATAAGCATACAATTCAGTTGGTCATAAAAGGGAAGTAGGATGTGAACCACTTGGTGACTCAGAAAACTGGCTCACAGGATGAAGAAGACTCAGGATGACAAGCTTGGAGTTCACAAGTATCTCAAACTGGCTTGATTTTGTGCCTGTAGTTATATTACTTCTCAGAAGGGTGTTATCAGGACTGCCTGTTAATGTTAATTTACACAGGATCTCTCAGCACAATGAAATTCTTATGCCCTTGCTTTTCACACTTTTTTTTTTAAGATTTATTTGTTTATGCATACAAGCTGTGTAGGCCAGAGGTATGGGATGGTGAGAAGATTCACCAGAGACAGAGTGGGGAGCAGAACAGGCAGATTGACTGAAGTACACTGCTGAGGGGAGCAGCATGCGAGTCAGGAGAGGTCTGCTCTGCCATGTGGGAAGCTCCCTGGCCGGGTATCAAACTCGTGCTGCAGTGGCTCTGGATAGCTTCATAGTGCTGTGCTTAACTGGTTGCACCACCAGGGAAACCTCTTTCACACTTTTAATTGATAATTTAAGCTCTACTTCAACTACCCCTAACTACCCCTACCCCATATCAAGTTCCCTATTTTTAGCTCCCTTTGGAACACCTGAAAACATGGGCGTCTCCATCAGTCAGGAGCATTACAGTATCAACACATGCAACACCTCTGTGACCCACAGTCCAAGTCAGCCTGCTCCCCACTGCTCCCAGGACTCTCACACCCCAGGCCACCCGCAGAAGACTGCTCTGACATGCAAAAAACCACTCTTGGTAGGTCTGCAGGGGAACAGCTCAGCTCTGAGAGCTCACTCGTGCCGACATAAACCAAATGACAAAACAGATGCCCTTATAAGGCTACTATCATATTCCATTTTGAGCTGTATAAGATCTTTTTTGAAAATGACTTGGCTAGCGGCATTTAAAAATCAGAAGACTACATACCAAATTCCGTATTTTTGGAATACCTGAAAACATGGGCTTACTAAGGACTTGGGGAATAAAGCCTTTGTGTTGTGATAGACTCCGACTCCCTATCTGGCCCACTACACTGCAGGAAGTTCTCAGCCTGATTCCTGAAGGCATTTGCATGTGATCCTAACTCAGAACTTCTAACTAGTCTACAAAAGCTTCTGCAGACTTCTCAAAGGTAGGAGGGAATGCAATTGCCTCTGTATGGAAATGACTACCTGGATATCTAGTCCTGAAGCTGATCTCACAAGACACCCCTGAGGACGGAATGAGGGGAGGACACTGGTGAGCTCGGCGCCCACGCACCAACAGGCTGAGATTTCAGGACCAGATGAGAGACAGTTTTAATACTGCCATTGTTTCTCAACTGCTCTTGCACTATAGAAAATCAATTTTATAATATTAGGTTGTTGGAAACGTCGTAATGTATTTTTTTTTATGTTTTTTCAAGCAAAAATGCATCATGATGTTTCTGACAAACCCAATATATCATATTAGTTAATCAACAAATATATGGCGACATGTCCAAATGATACAGAAAATATTTCATCCTACATACAGGTGAATTCAAAGTGCTTCACTAAAGTAAATGCTTTCTAGATCTCATAATTATCTTCAATAAAAATAAACCCAGTTTCATGGAAAAACATTATAAATCATGGAGATTCTCATCTTAGCAAAGCTTAACAGATAGATCCTTATTTTCCCAAAGCCCGCACTTGGCTCATTTTTGTGGAATTACTTTGTGTCTCCATTGTGCTGTTTCCTGGTATATGACGGCTGTCAGCATGAGCGCCAGTCCGGGAATGAGGTCCGACTTGTGGGAAAGGGCTCGGTGCACTTAGATTTCTGTGCTAGTTCGTCCCATTAAAGAGTTGATGCTTTGTTATCCTTCTCTGAACCTTGGCAGGACCTCTTCATTCTCTTACGAGTTAAGTGAAAAGCAAAACTGCACTGGGCTCTTAATGATTCCTAGTGAGAGCCTTGAAATGTGAAGAGTGTTCGCCCAGAGAGATTATTCGAGTAGGGAGTTACAAATCCCAGGGATACCCTGTCAGTTCAAAAATATGGGAAGAAAAGTTGCACCCTCAATGTATGCCCCTCCTTAAATTTACCAAAAAAGGCATCTGGGAAAGGGAAATACGCTGCCAACTGTATTTGCTTTCGGCAGGATATTTTAGCCTCTGAAGTAAGAGTTAAGGCTCTGAATTTCCTCCAAATTACAGAAAAGTTCATGGAGTGACACATAAACAATGTGAACAGTTTATAACACAGAGAAACTATAGTAACCCCTGATATCTAAGACTTCTTTTGTATGGAATACAGATTGCTCTTTTTCCTCTTTTTCCTTCACATAGATTTAAATAAAAGTTGGGTAGAAATAAAAGTGCTTTCCACAATAAGAAAATGTTACGATTATTTTCCTCCAGATGGACGTTTCCTGCTACTTACCAGTGTGTTCTTGGTTGATAATGAAATTCAAAAGTCTAAAGTGAATTTACTGTGGTAACACACAGACGCACAGTTCCGCATGGGTCAAAATGCTGTAAACCACCTAATCGCTTCACCAGCAAGGCCAGAATCATCTCTGACATGATCATAAAAGTCATTTGGTGGCCTGAAAATCATCCTAGCCAGGAACAGAATCGTAACATCTAATCACTGCTTGGTTTTTCAGTAAAACTCATCTCGTGTAGTTTTTTTTTTTTTTTCCAATGTTTTATTAAAATTTCTCCATAGGCTTATTCTACCCACCAGGCAAAGGTCATCTATAGACAATTGTTCCTTTTTTTTTTTTTTTTAAGATTTATTTATTTATACATACAAGCTGGGGTACAGGCCAGAGGCGTGGGGCGGCGAGACAGAGTGGGGAGCAGAACAGGCAGATCAGAAATACACTGCTGAAGGGAGCAGCGGGCGAGGCAGGAGAGGTCTGCCGCGCCATGTGGGATTCTCCCTGGCTGGGCGTCGAACTCGCATCGCGAGCTGTCGACAGCTCCACAGCGCAGCGCAGCACTCAACCGCTGCGCCTCCAGGGAGGCCCTATAGACAATTGTTTCTTATGAGATTTTGATAAAACTTCATAGTGCTCCCCCCTCCCAAATCATCTATGTATAAAACAAAAATGTCTGTTAAATCACAATGAAAAATAATTGTCTTTTCCTTAAGTTAAAAAAAAGTTTTAAGTTTTCAATGTTGAGCACTGTATGAATTAAAACATTCATTCTGTTTACCTTAGAGAGAAGCTAGTTAATTTATTCCTATTTTGAGAAGACAAACATAAGATTGAGCTTTCCTTTTTCTCTCTCTGATGTATACTGAGGCATCCAAGAGCCCACAACACTATTAATCCTCCAGGAGTTAGCAACTATGAACAGTTAGTTAATAACACACACTTAATCTATATATTCCAGTGTCTTGATTAGTATTTGTTAGTCTTCATGAGAATATCCTAAACTGGTCTTTTCATACATCTCACAGAAAACCCAGAAGAGTATAGAAAAATAGCAAAGAAACAACCTAGAAACAAAGATCTCCTCTGTAGAGCACATAAACCTTGACCCAGTTCTTCCCTGCACTATCTCTTTAAGGAAAGGACAGTACAATCCAGTTATCTCCTTTATCTTTACCCTGATAACAGGTTCAGTAACTAAACTAACTGGCTTGTATTAAATTCCTTAGAAAATCACCGATAGATGTTTAAATTACTTCAAGACATTTCAATTTTTGCTAACAGGGCCACAATTCAAAATAATTGATTATGGGGGGAGGGGAGAGGAAGCACAAAACACTGAATGAGCATCACTTTCTTAAAGGAAACCTTAAAAAAATAAAGAAAAGGGCCTCCCC
>PVIJ01012533.1:0-49228 GCA_004024925.1 Scalopus aquaticus
AAAAAATAAATCTTTAAAAAAAAAAAAAAAAAAAAGAAAACCTGGAGAGTATCTCTTCAATCTGTCCCCTCCCCGAGCTACCCCAGATGCTGCCACAATTTATACCATGTTTGATCAATCCTATAGATTGTATTAATCTTGTAACTATGCTCATCTAACTCAAGATTATGCTTCGTACTTTCTTCCATATTGCTAAATGAAAAGAAAAATATTTGAGAAACTCATAATTACCGCTGACTCCTCTGACTCACAGCATGAAGTTAAATCTTTTTAATAGGGAATGTGAGGTCTCTCACCACCAGCAACATCTGATGTATTTCCCTCCTGCTGTATGCTTCAACTGTAATAGCATTTTCTCTAAAATTCCCTCTATTTTTGGCGAGCAGATATACTAATCCTTTGAGATCTCACAAAAATGTTCTACCAGAAGAATATGTGTCAGGATTCTCTCTGTTTCCACAGCGCCATATGTCTACCTCTGCACTTATTCCTTTCACATTTTTCAACCCATATTTCATGTTGCCTATGGCAGGGAGAGTTCACATGTTCCATCTTTGAAAATCTGAACTTTCACAGCATATTTTAAGGACTAAAATGTGTTCACTGCATAAAATAATACATTACAGTGATTATTTAATGAATTACTCATAGATTAAAAATAAAGAGTAATATGAGGGAGAATGTGATATGTTGGCTTGGTTTATGCTCTCTGAAGTTCATCTTCCCCTGATAAACACTTCCTAAAAAATGACCAACCATGATGACTGAGACATACCAAACATTGCAATCTCAGTCTTCCCTTTAGGTAACTCTGCTTCCCTTTCAGCTGCACTTTGAGTCTTATCACCTCCAAGTTCTTTGCACCAGTAAAGTAAAATTGCTGGGTGGTATTACTTTTTCTCATCTTTGTCTTTTCAGAGACTATTACCTGTATATTAAGTTGAGTATGGATTATGTTAGGTTAACCAATGGTTAAAATTACCACAATGGTACTGTAAGCATCGAATGCCATAGGACAATTCAATTTCCAAGAACAAAAAGAGACTTAACAACATTTACATTTTATATGTGCAAATCAAAAGCTGCTGATGGACCAGTTGATGAAAGAGACAGAGATTCTGAACTGATATTATGAGCAAATCACTGAGTCATGAATGTTAATGGACTGAGAACCAGGAAAAGTGTGCAAGCAAAGACTATAAATGGAACCTATTACTTATTACTTTTTGTAAGATTTCCCATTTATATTCTATTAAATTCTGAAACTTTGAAGTAGAGTTAGACAAGAAAAAGAATGGTTTGCCTCTTGAGTGTCTAGATACAAGGCAATTTTTCTGCAGCATTTAATACTTCCCACAATACTAGAGGTGATCCAACTGATACGGGTTGCTAAGAGGGAATTTTCTTCCTCCCTTGTCACCCTTACCTGGATCTGTTCTCCCAAAAGACCTAAAAGGCAATTTCAGATTTGCACTTCATCACCATAACTTTAAATCTGATTTAATTTTCCTCCCAGGTTTGTTATCCCTTGTTAAAATTGTCACACTCAGTTTCAACTTTTTATTTTCATGAGGCTGCTTTAAAAGTTGGTCTGGTTCATACATTAAATTGTCGTGAGTTTCAAACTACTATACATTTTTTTAAGATTTATTTACTTATGCATACAAGAACTGGGGTATATAGATCAGAGGCGGGGGGCCGAGAGGATTCACCAGAGACCCAGTGGGGAGCAGAACAGGCAGATCGACTGAAGTACACTGCTGAGGGGAGCAGCAGGCGAGACAGGAGAGGTCTGCTGTGCCACATGGGAAGCTCCCTGGTCTGGAATCGAACTCGTGCTGCAGTGGCTGCTGATACCTTCATAGTGCTGAGACTTAATCCACTGTACCACCAGGAAGGCCCTAAATTACTATATTATAATGAAATAGTAGAGAATTCAAGTATAACCGCAATGCTAAAAAAAAAAGTCTAACATAGGTAGTACACGGAAATGTATAGATGCCACAACTTATCCAGAAGCAAATGATTTTATATATGTATACAGCTATCATTATATCCTAAGAACTGTGGCTAGCCTAGCATTCATTCAGACACAGAAATTTCAGGTACTGGAAATTATCCATTATTTATCCTTGTTGTAAGAAAGACTTTAGTATTTTAAGTACATAAATTTATAAACTATTTGAATGCATTTATATTCTCCATAGACTCACATGATATTTCTATAACAGCTGTATCCGGCTGTATCCGGATATTATTATTATTATTCTCATTGTGAATATGATTGATTTTAGAATATTCTAACATTTTATTAACTAAAAGGATCTGAGATAATTATCCACACATTTATATATTATATCTTTCAGGAGTTGAATTTATAAAATGAAATTTGATTATAAGCAAAATAATTATGTAAAAGTATCAGCGATGACCAAACCCCTTCACTGTAAACCCCCTGTAAATTCTATGAGCATATTAAAATATCTTAGTCAGTGAATAAATATTTCCTTTAAGATAAATTGCTTTAAAAAAAAAAGATTTACTTATTTATGCATACAAGCTGGAGTACAGGCCAGAGGCATGGGGCAGCGAGAGGGTTCACCAGAGAGGGTTCTGCTTCTGGGGAGCAGAAGAGGCAGATCAATGGAAATACACTGCTGAGGGGAGCAGCAGGCACAGCAGGAGAGGTCTGCTGCGCCATGTGGGAATGTACCGGCCGGGCGTTGAACTGGTGTCGCAGCTGCCGACAGCTCCACAGTGCAGTGCTTAACCACTGCACCACCAGCAGGCCCAAGATAATTTGCTTTTCTTCTAAAAGTTGAGGAATGATAAAACATGCTTTTACATTCTACCGGAGGATAGCTGTAAGTATATATATTCTAACTAGTAATTTGACAAATAAAGTAGTAATATTCTGAAAGGATTCATGTGTAGGTTATATAATTTGATATTTAATTTATAATTTATCATTTTTTGTAAATATCCAATGACTCTTACTTGACTACCTAAAAGAAGGCTTGCAAATTCCTTAAACTGAAAAATATAGGAGATGTCAAAGCTTAATTATTTAACAAAATCATTTATTAGCTGTGAATGGTGCCAAAAATTTGGGACTGTGTGTGGTGTAATCTATGTATTTATACAGGCATAAAGCTATACTGCTGAAATGTATGTAATATTATAAACCAAAGGCAAATCAATTAAAAATAAATAAAAATAACTTTATACTTTCATAGCAAGAATTCAAGAAGGCAGACAGATCAGATGACTTACTTTTGGGTAATAATAAAACAAAGAAATAAGCAAGTGGAAACCAGATGATAAGGAGTATATTGAAAGAGCATCCGATGCACGTTTGACCATTTTGGGACAGAATACAAATGGCACTCCTTCATGGAAGATATGGACATCTGTTCATCTTCTAAGTCGAATGAATGTCAGATGACTATACAGCTGTTTGCATACAAAGTGAGAGATTGCCAAGCAGGGTGCTGTTTCTAGAGTTGGTTTTGGTTGGTTGTTTTTCATTATAATTTTCCTTTCTGACATTCACCCCAGCATTACTTTGATAGATCCCAGAATATATTTTCATAATAGGTCATAATTACAGTGTTTACCAATTTGCCAGATGAACTTCTGAAATCTTTACATATATTAACTTCTATAATTATCGCAAATAACTATTAGACAGCAACTGTCCATACACCTCTATAAAAAAAAAAATAGGCATAGAGGCATCAAGCGAGTGTCAAAGATGGCACAGCTAATATTTTATGTTCAGGATCCAGAAATTAAATGCAGATAATCTCATTCTGGATTCTCTCCCCTAAGATATTTCAGTGTTTGTATCAATAAACATTAAATCTATAATCTTGTAAGAATGAAGCCAGTTGTATCGAATCAGAGAAAAATAACTTCAACAGAAATCAGTTTTAGTCAGAGTTTACATTTTGTACATCTGAATTTATATTACAGAGATTTTGAAAAGAAAGACAGTATCACGAGAAGACTATGCATTGAGGACTTGATCTGCATATAAATATAGGGAGCTTGAATTCTACATCCTTTCATGACCTGGAGCATGTTTTTTTTTTATTTTTTTTAATTGTCTATTCAATTCACAAGTTCTCATCCCCAAAATCATGTTTGCCTTCTTGAATTCTTGCTATGAAAGTTTAAAATTATTTTTATTTATTTTTAATTGATTTCCCTTTGGTTTACAATATTACATACATTTCAGCAGTACAGCTTTATGTCTGCATAAATGCATATACTACACCACACACAATCATCTGAAATGTTGCCACGTGACCTTCATGACACATGGAAGAGCTCAGCTGCTCCCCATTTTGTGTATTGTAAATGAGCAGTTCCAGCATAGAAAAAGGATGGTTTGAAAGAACAAAGTGAACATGACAAAGTATGTGCTCTCCTGTGCTTCCCTCACACTGCATAGATTTTTGTATATAGAATTTGCAATAAATGAATATAAGTTTCTAGACAATAAATCAAAATCTATCAAGGAAAGCAATTTTCTTTCTCAGTAGAAAATGACAAAATTTCCACTGGTATAAATTTTAAGTGACATACAAAGAGTCATGGAGCTCAACCTTCCCGAATACCCTTTACATGAAAATTAATACATTAAAAGAGATATTGTAGGAAAAAACTAAGTTTCAGAGTGCAGTGGCAATGATAGGACTTGGTCATAAGGCATCTAGCCAGTCTTGCTATTCACTATTGCTAAGTCCTGAAATGTTGACATGACATATATTTCTGGCAATTATTAAAGCCTGTTTAGACTGTATGACTGTTTAGAAAGCAAAATGTATTACATACAGGATAAACGTATTAAGAGGGGGAATTTAAAAGCAAGATTAGGAAAGCAGCATCCAAATTGAAGGGCCCAGGTGATTTTTTCACAAGTTCTAAAAGAATAAACCCTTTTTTTTTAATAAATAAAGAGGTCAACATTTCAAATGAGAAAATGTCTTCAGACATGCAGAATACAGTTATTCTTTTTTAAAAATTTTATTTATTTATGCATACAAGCTGGGGTACAGGCCAGAGACGTGGGGCAGCGAGAGGGTTCGCCAGAGACAGAGCGGGGAGCAGAACAGGTAGACTGATGGAAGTACACTGCTGAGGGGAGCAGCGGGTGAGGCAGGAGAGGTCAGCCGCGCCATATGGGACTCTCCTGGGCCGAGCGTCGAATTTGTGTATCCACTACCCACAGCTCCACAGCACAGCACTTAACCGCTCCACCACAAGGGAGGCCCAGAATATAGTTATTCTTAAGCATAGTTAAATAAATACATCACCATTTGTCCTGTTATCAATTAATAAGAATCAAGGAGATGGAATCTGTCCTTAGACAACATCAGATTCCGAGATGTAGTGGATTAAACCTAGGCTTGAATCAGTAATAAGCATGTAATTGCTGTTTCTTTTGCTTGCAAACTATGGATCTCAGAAAGACCATGTGCTTTGAATCTATGTATCATTGACTGGATATCAGAATTTCCCCCAGACTCTCCTCACATGCCATAAAGATATGATAATACTTGCTTTCCATCATGTAATATTCAGCATCCCGGGGGATATCACTGCAATTGAAGATACTCTGTAGGCTAGAAAGTGCTATACAGATTCAGCGATTATTATTACTCACGGTGTATTTTATGCCAGGGTGCTACTTATTTACAAGGTCCTCATGAAACTACAAAAGCATTCTTTTTTTGCATGATTTGAAATAGAGCTTATTTTTGTCATTGTTTACTTTGATCCTGATGGTAATAGTTTCCCTGAGCTGCTGTAACAAAGCACCACGGAGAGGGTGTCTTACAAACAGAAATGATTGACTGACAGTTCTGGAGGCTGTAAATATGAATCAGCAGAGCCCTGATTCCTCTGAAGCCTCCAGTGAGACACTTTTCTTGCCTTTTCTAGATGTCTGCCAGCATTCTGTGCTGGTCTTTGGTTTGTAGACCCATCGCTTGGTCTCTGCCTGCCATCATATGCCACGTGGCCATCTGCTGTGTGACTCTGTCTTCACAAGGAGTTTCCTTATTCTTCTAAGGACACCAATCATATGTCATATCATATGGTCATATTATAATCTGATTACATCTGCAAAATCCTATTTTAAAATAAGACCACACTCATCGTGACAGGGATTGAGACTACAGTAAATGTGTATACACATGTGGGGCAAAGCATACTTAATGCAGTTATGTAAGTTTTGATTTTGTAACCAATTTATTAAGTATTTAGTGGTGTGTGCATGCATTAGGCTGCAAGTAGCCTTTCCTTCACACAATGTTAAATAGCGACATGCAACACTAATTTTCAACAAGTGTTATCCGATAAAAAGTATATAATACATTAATAAAAGAATGACAGTGTGTGTGTGCACTTTCTGGTAAAGAGTGTAAATAATAGCATGGGTTAAGAAAATAAGATATCCCGGTGCCTCCCTGGTGGTGCAAGGGGTTAAGTCTCAGCACTATGAAGCTATCCGCAGTCATTGCAGCATGAGTTCAATCCCCAGCCAGGGAGCTTCCCACATGGCACAGCAGACCTCTCCTGCCTCGCCCACTGCTCCCCTGTTTCGGTCAATCCACCTGTTCTACTCTGCACTCTGTCTCTGGTGAATCCTCTCACCACCCCTCACCTCTGGTCTGCACCCAGCTCTTGTATGCATAAATAAAAAATGTGTTGTTTTTTTTTTAAAGAAAGTAAGATATCCAAATCAGGTAGAACTTGCTCTTGATATTAGATTTCTATAATTTGACCAGGAAATACAGACTAATAAGCGCGTTCCATGAGAGAGGAAGACTGTAAAGGATAAAATAATCAAAGTGTTTCAGAGAAAAGTAAGGTGCTGACCTGACTCACAGGAAGTTATTTAAAAGCTAACATTAGGATACATTCATGCACATTATAGGTGATTCAATGAAATGGGAAAAGTTTGAACTTGATCTCAGAAGTACTTGGGATGTCATTAGAGATATAACTATACAGTAGAATGTCCAAAAATAGTTTTGATGGTGCAGGATATAAATGTGGATCAGAAATCAAAACTCAGAGACAGAAAATGCAATGAGAAGACTATTGCATTAATTTAGTTCTCTATGGGGGCCTCCCCGGTGGTGCAGTGGTTAGGCATTGCACTGTGGAGCTGTCAGCAGCGGCGACGCCTGTTCGACGCCCGGCCGGGGAGATTCCCACATGGCACAGCAGACCTCTCCTGCCTTGCCTGCTGCTCCCCTCAGCAGTGTGTTTCCGTGGATCTGCCTGTTCTGCTCCCCACTCTGTCTCTGGTGAACCCTCTCGCTCCCCCACACCTCTGGTCTGTAACCCCGCTTGCATGCATAAATAAATTAATCTTTAAAAAACAATTTAGTTCTCTATGCTTCTAGGGATGGCACATGCTTGCAAACTGTGTGCTGAGGTTTCCTAGAGAACAGTGACTTCACAGAGGCGACCACCTCAGGATATTTTTAATTTTAAGGGAAACACAAGACAACTGTAAGATAACCAATAATCTAGTACTTTCAGTACCATTAGATTTTTGGGTTGCTGAAAAAAAATTAATCAAATGTTAACATAGTCATAAACCAAAACAGTTCAAGAATCTCTGGCATATTACATTACAAAATACATATTTACTTTTTAAGTTGCAGTTACACAACAGCATAATGGTATATACTCCCCAATATCTTTCTTATCTTATTTATTGGGTTCTTCTTTATTATCAGCTCCTATTTTATTTTATGTTGCACTGGTGTAAAACTAGTCAAGCTCCTCCTGTGTTTCTTATCTTTTTTTTAAGTATATGTATTTTTTTAATTAATGATGTATCATTATTTTACATCATTGCTTCTTGTTTCACAATATAGGATTTCTCCCCTCAGGTATGGTCACCACAGTTTTGGCATACCCCCAAACACTGACAGTCCTCCACCATAACCCCTTGTGCTCTCCCCCACATTTTCTTTTTTTTTTTTAAAGATTTATTTATGCATATAAGCTGGGGTACAGGCCAGAGGCATGGGGCAGGAGAGGGTTCACCAGAGACAGAGGGGGGAGCAGAACAGGCAGACTGACGGAAATACACTGCTGAGGGGGGCAGCGGACGAGGCAGGAGAGGTCTGCTGTGCCTTGTGGGAAGCTCCCTGGCAGGGCGTCGAACTCGCTTCACCACTGCCAACAGCTCCACAGCGCAGAGCTTAACCACTGTGCCACCAGGGAGGCCCTCTCCCCCACATTTTCTCCCCTTGCCTCCTCTCTTCCCCTCCTGGATAACTCAGATTTACAGTCAGCTTTCAAGGGTTGGTTTTAAAGTTTCTCTGGTCTTTGCTTTGGTTTCTCTGCATTCCACTGAAAAGTGAAACCATCTGGTATTTATTTATCTTTCTCCTTCTGGTTCACTTAGGATAATCCCTCCCAGATCCATTGTGTTTCTTATCTTTTAGATGGTGAAGAACAGGAAAGCACAATTTGTCCAAATGTAGCGGGATCTACCTTCCTTTATGAAACTTACTTGCAGAACCTCAGTTCTTTTTGGCATTTTGCAAAATTGCAATATGATTATTGTTATTTCTGTCTTTTCCCAATTTTCTAGTTTGATTTCCATATTACATGTTGTCATCTGATTCACTGACTCCTGGGGCAACTATATACCTATGTCAACAATGCAAGTACATATAACAAATATAAATGTATGATTTACATCTCTATCACAAATTTTATAGATTGAATACATATGCATAAAATCTTTAAAAAATGCTATTCATTCCAAGATCAATAAAGAACATATAAATAAGTCACTCTTTTAGAACACAGGTGATATTTCCAAAAATAATATTCCCTGTTATTATACTGTTAAAATTCCTTACTTATTATAGCATAAAAATATGCCCTCATTGGTTCCCTTCTTCCCACTACTAATGCAGACTATCCCCATATAGGTTCTTTAAGTAACTGTCCATTATTCTTTAAAATAGGTTCTTCTCCCAACAAATACCCCTGATCCTATGTATAGAAACCTCCCTTTCCTGCCGGAGAAAGCAAAAGCAGAATCATCAACAGCTACAGCAACAAGTAAACAAGTGCGGATAGTTTTATTTTATAATCCTTCTTCAACATACCTCCTAGAATTTTTTCCATATTTCTACCATATAAGGAGCTTAAACTAAAATCAGTCTGAAGCACTGTTCATCCTGATATGTGCTAACATCAGTTGTTCATTTGCACTTCCATCAACACTGTTATTTCTAGAATGTCCTTCCTCTCTCTGGCTATGCTCACTCAAAGCTCCCTTCACTATATTGGTACCCGGCCAAGAGTAGCCCTGGCCTGGACCCCCTAAATACTGAGGTTACAGCTCCGGCACTGTGCCAGGGGAACACTTCTCAACATGAAGCAAAAGAGATGCACTCTTTTGCTTCAACTTTTTTTCTTTTGATCTCAACTATAGAAATGCTAACAGGAGAATGGAAAGGATGAAGATAAGCTCAATGCTAATGAGTTTGCTACAGAAAATGACATTGAACTCTGATTAAACAAAAATTCAAATTAAACTTCACAAAGGAAAATTAGTAGGTAACAAATATCACCACAATATCTGCATCAACTCATTCAGCATTCACAACAATCCTGGGCTTGTGTACTGAAGAAATTGGAAACACAGGCTTATGAAAACTTGCCCAAGCCCTACGTTATGGGTATAGAACTTATCTTTACATTCTGAAAGTGTGTCTCCCTAGCAAGAACTCCTAAGCAATATGGTCTCTAGAAATAAGACCTAGAAAAAAAGAACTGCATATTTCTGTTTTAGAAATAAGACCTAGAAAAACAGAACTGTAAGATCTCTGTTTCCTCATTTAGCTGGTGTACAAAGTAGCAGGACAAATATAAGGAAAAATAACACCACAAGGAGTACAAAATAGAACACTTTCTAGAACTGAGGTTTAAATTAACGATTTCAATTTCCAAGAATTATGACAGTCTCTTTGCCAAGAGTGTGTGCGCCAACATAAAATTAAGAGTATGACTTTAGAAAAAAGTGAAATTGCCTCCAGGTTCATTCCTTTAATGAAGTGACCCAGAAGTAACAAGAACTGTACATTTTTCTGACATCTCTTTCAGCATTCTGATTTCCTATTGTCATTTATTCCTTAGTTTGACATGTCTTTGATTTCATAGATAAACAAGTTATACAAAAGTAATGAATAATCACATAGACTCCCTATTTTTACCAAAATAAAAACAACAGTAATTCCTTCAGCTTTATTCTGGTTATTCAGAATGTATCTGAAAAAAAAATAGTTTTTAATCAACCCCCTTTCATTTACTCAAAGATACAGATCACGTGACATTAGACATCTTTCCTTGGGATTTGAGTCTCCTTTTATGTTATGTCTTTATGAAACAACTCACTTTTCTGTATCAGCTTCCATTTGGAAATTGTAGAAGCTCCACTGTCACAAGAGATAAATTGAGGTGTCTTTTAACCAGGGCCTTATGACTTTCAGATTCTCTAAAATCTAGTTCCAATTTTGAACATATAAAATTACGTTGACAGATAGTTGCCTCACTCTTGTTTCTGGAAATATAGGTCAAGTATTTAATCATCAAACAACCACAGGTATTTAATAGGCTCATATTTTTCATGGTAATAGAAAACCCTAGGGTTATTTTGTTGTAGAGCAGATTATATTATTCCCAGTTCAAGTAATTGTGAAATATTATTGTACCCAGAATATCTGAATTCTTTCAGGAATCAGGATCCTTATGTCTAAACACCATATTGTTTTTACATTTTTAGATTTTAAACTCACATGAATATGCTGCCAGTTATCATACATGCATTCACCAGAACTTGGATTTTGATTAAGTTGAATTCTGGATTTTATTCCTTTTTATTTCTAGCTTTTATTGTTGCAAAATAGATTTGTACTGACAAGCAATCATTAATATTGATTTGGTATTTTCTGTAAAATGTATCCTATTCACATCCTTTTGCTTAAAACTTTGCTAGCATAATGAAATGCATTCTTCTTAATTAAGGAGCAAATAATATTTCTTTTTACCAACTTGATGTTTCAAATTATGATATAAATATTTGCCAGGAATTTCCACTGAAGTTGAGTTTTTTTTTCTAATTTGCAGGAATTTGTTTTGAATTGATTACACATTTTTATTGGTAATATTCTTGAATGTTTTATTATAAGCATTCATTCTAGTATATAAATATGCATTTATATACTTTCTCCTTTCCCCCCACTCTATTTTTCTCACCCTCCGCCCCCCCCCTACCCCCACTGCCTTGCCCACTGCCCTAAGTTCCATGATAGTACCAAAGATATTTCTTAAATACGTAGAGAAAAGTCTATATACGAGGAAGAAACCCCCTTTCTACTGAGAAGAAATCCTCTTCTATTTGGATCAAATAGACAAGATAGGTCATGGCTGAAATGTCATCTCATCAGAGAAATCTTTCTTGAAAATACTAGTACAATATATGTACATGAAATCACTGTCTACTTTCTTACCTTATGTTATCTTTCTTTCACAACATTTATTACTTCTCTGACATACTGTTCTCCACAACTAGAAGACAACTTCCACTAAAGGAGGACTGTATTGACTATGCCCTCTTCACGACTATATATCCATGCCTAGGAAAAATGCCTGGAATACAGTATGCACTTGATAAATACTTGTTGAGGGGCCTCCCTGGTGGTGCAGCAGTTAAGCGCTGAGCTGTGGAGCTGTCGGCAGTGGCAACGCAAGCTCGGTGCCCGGCCAGGGAGAATCCCACATGGTGTGGCAGACCTCTCCTGCCTCGCCCGCTGCTCCCCTCAGCAGTGTATTTCTGATCTGCCTGTTCTGCTACCCGCTCTGTCTCTGGTGAACCCTCTCGCCGCCCCATGTCTCTGGCCTGTACCCCAGCTTGTATGTATAAATAAAAAATAAATCTTAAAAAATAAATAAATAAATAAATAAATAAATAAATAAATACTTGTTGACTTCATGGCTACCTGGGTGAACAACAAGTTTTCCATGTAAAAGAGTAAATAAAAGAGAGGATTTACATATTTATAAATTGTTAATATCACCACCACAACCACCCTCTCCTATCATCCCTTCCTTTCCAACACACAAACAGACACATACACTTTCTTTTCTTACTGAGGTGAAGAAACTCATAAATTCACACAGTACCTACTAGTGGAGAAATGAAGATGTTGAAAAGACTTGGTATAAGTTTCCCATAAAAATGGGTGAGCGGGTAGAAATTTGGAGTTGAGCCTTGTTCCATTCATAGAAAGTTCTAAGGGAAGCAAGAGTTGATAGGAATCATGTGACAGTAAGGCAGAGAAGCAGTGATACTGGACATCGGGTATTGATATGCAAAGAACGAGTGAACTGCTTGTGGAAAATGGATATCTACAGAAAAGAATTTGCTCAACAGGGCAAGTATGCTGGAATTACATGTGAAATGCAAAGTTTGAAGTTGGAATGGAGTAGACTTGGAAATATTTGATTTTTCTATTGTTTGTGATTGTTATATAGTCTAATGAGTAGAACCTTGTGGATCTGTCCATGCTCCTGTTTATGGGATGGAAAGTCATATGACAGAATATGTTTGCAGGACATGATAGAAGAAATATAAAGGCATTGAGATATTCTGAACTGAAGAAATTCAAAAAAACATTTATGTGTTACATATCTTGCATGAAAAAAAAACACGAGTTTGAAATTTGTTTTTTAAAAAGGTAAGTAAATGCATTGTTAAAGAAAACATTAACATACACTTACACATACACATAAACACACTGACCTCTGAGAAGCCAAAAATCTAATTCTCAATAGAATATTTTTAGATTTATGCATATTATTGAATGAACTATTTTAAGTGAAAGTGTATAAAACAGCAGTTGAAATTAGCTGTCACTGATGTGAATAAGAACCAAATTAAATTTGACAATCAAAGTTTCAGCTGTAAAATGATCTTGGGTGATTATTATAATTAAAATGAAATGAACAATATGTTAACTTAACTAATATATTGTTTAAGATGAATCACTTCTATATTACATGACTTACGCCATAGATACACTGCAATTAGATCATTCAGTTCTTGTTAGAGTTGATGGAAGACTTCTCAACAGTGAAGTAATTACCATTTTAAAGAAAACTCTAAGCTTAACAACATAGAGAAAACAAAGCTCTAAAAACAGACCCTCTAAAATAAGTTCTTAGAAACAAGTAGATCTTTTACTTATTGATTACATTAACTCTTCAGTACACAAAGAAATCAGTATCAAACACATAACTATTCATACCTCTTTAAATAACTATAGTAAATCATAAGTTGTTAAAGATGGCAGAATTGTTTACTGTCATAATATAAAAATATACTTAAGCACTAAAAAAAAAAAATATCTAAATTATTACGGTACTGTTAGTGGAGGAGAAAGATTTTACTTATGAGCTTATTGGAACTATCATTAGAGATTGTTATTTTTTTTTCTTTTGGAATATAGATCTTGTACAACTTATGGAGGGAGTTATGTCCAGATAAATTCATTATCTATAGAAAATACAATAAGTCAAAGTGCCTTTCATATACCTGTTATGTTAAAAATATACCAAATATCATACCTTAGCCAAACCTAACCTAAACATGCCCAATAATCAATTGATTGATTCTGGAATGCTTCCCCAACAAATTTATAATATTAATAAAGATGTTATTGATACTGTTTTAGCTATTACAGCTTTGTAGTATAGTTTGAAACAGGGAGTGAAATTCCTCCGTTTTCTTTCTTTTTAGTCAGGAGAGCTTTAGCTATGCAGGGCTTTTTGTGGCTCCATATGAATTTCATCAGTATTTGATCTATTCACAATAGCAAAGGTATGGAAGCAACCCAGATGTCCAAAAGGATCAAGAAGATGTGGTACATATACACAATGGAATACTATTCAGCATTCAAAGAAGATAAACACATGCAATTTGCAGTGACGTGGATGGAATTAGAGGGGATCATACTCAGCGAAACAAGCCAGAAAGAAAGAGAAAAATACCGAATGGTTTCACTTATAACAGGACTATAGGGAAATCAAATAGGAGAGACACTTGGGGGGGTGGGGGAAGGGGGAGGATAAGGGCACAAAATGGAGTAGAAAAGAACACAAGGGACCATGGAGATGGATCACGGGTGAATTGGTGGTGGGTTACCCAAGGTGAATACAAAAAGTAAAAGATATAAATAACAATAAAAATATATTTTAGGGAAAAAAAAGCAAAAAGAAAAAGATGTTATTGATACACTTTTGATTCATGTATTTTTAAAATACAACACAAATGATGTTATATGAAAATATGTGAAGTTTCAAAAGTAAGATAGTATTATATTTATGAGTACACTGCAGTGAGTAAAGATATGCCCACTGTTGTGACACAATGGCCTTTTGCTAAGACCACTATGGAAGAATGTATCTTCTTTAAAAGTCACTTCTTCCCCACGGGAAGCTTCAGGTCACATTCTTAACTGTCTTGTTCCATCATCTAAACCATCTCTCTTCTAAATATTCAACCTTCCTCATCTCCTTTTCTTTTTTAAAGATTTATTTATTTATGCATACAAGAGCTGGGGTGTAGGCCAGAGGTGTGGGGGGTGAGAGGATTGACCAGAGACAGAGTGGGAGCAACAGGCAGATCTACTGAAATACACTGCTGAGAGGAGCAGTGGGTGAGACAGGAGAGGTCTGCTGCACCACGTGGGTCAGCTCCCTGGCCGGGGATCAAACTCGTGCTTCAGTGGCTGGTGACAGCTTCATAGTGCTGTGCTTAACCCCTTGTGCCACCAGGGAGGCCCCAAACTTCCTATTTCTCAAAATTCAATGGTCTCCCTGAAACCTGAGACTATTTGTAGCAAATGTAAGCACATAATGTAAAGCATTCCTCATCCTGTGCCCTCTGTAGCCATTGGTAGCCATCACCACACCACGAACTTCACAAATACCTCATCAAGCAATCTGATGTCCTTTCTCACTGAGTATTCTCAGTCAGCACAAAGTGCACTTCCCTGGATATGTTAGGTACTGGCTACAATTAGGAGCCAAGAAGATCTGAGCCCCAGGCTCTTCCATCAGGCCAAAGGTTACCTGAGCTAGGAACTCAGCAACGTTCACTCTACTATTTCTACATTTTGGTACTATAAGAATATTTTATCATTTAATAGGCTTTCTTAGAATGATTCTTTTTAATTTTAATAGTTCTTTTTCTATTTAAGTGATTCTCTTATTTCCTATCAATATTATAAAAAAATTTAAGTAAATCTGATGTTTTAATGAAAGCATTTTCCTTCTTTAATCCAATAAAATTCTTCTCTTTTTCACTCCCACAGCCTTTTCTCCGGACTAGATATTTTTTCCCCTTAGTTACGTATATTTTGTGTGGTTGTATTTCTGGGCAAGGCTCCCAGATTGGTATAATTTTTGTTTGTTCCTCACATAGTGTCCCAGATTCTTGTTTTGAGAGGAGTATTGTAAATTAATAATATGATTACAGAGTTACTGCCATTATTTATTTTCTGTAGAATCCAGCATATTAAGGTATATTATTTGCAGTACTTAGCTCCGAATGAGGATACAGTTTGGTTAGTTTCCAGGCATTGCAGTTATAAGCATCTATTTTTTCTTTAGTGTATCTGTCATACACATTATGTCTTGCAGGAATGTAAAATAACTGGTGAGTTTTTCTAAATTCTTTAGGCACCAAAGTCCTTTATGAGTCAGGTTGCCTGATGCTCCATTCATTAGGAATAATAATTTCTATCTGTGTCTCTGGTAATGATTGTATATATGTATTATGTATGTATGTGTGTATACATATACATATACATATATAGCAGAGAGTCCTTTTTGGATGAGTATCCTAAGAGATCCACTATCAGGATCCAAAGCTACTGAGATATTATCCTATATCACCAAGCAAGGTATTAAAGAACCTAGAGAAAAGGAATTGAAAGCTCTGGGCCTTTAAAATACAAATAACACTTTTAAATACATTCTCAAAGTCAAATGTGCCGTATTTATTTGATGTGCAACCCAAGAATGATGTGGTATCTATACTGAAGGGACCAGAGACGCTCAGCTTCCTAGTAAAGAGATTTATTGCAGACTAAACCATATTATTTATTATAAACAGTTTTCCATTGATGACTGATGGCCATCTTGTAAAATCCAGTTATTGTTTAGCTACTACTAGATTTTTCTCAGCAAGTTCCAATGTCATACATATGCCTTTACCTGCAATATGCATGAATTGTATTATTATTACTTCTCTTTTAATAGCATTTGTTATTATTATATTTGTGAGATTATGTTTTAAATCTGTTCTACCAAATCCTTCAAGATTATTCAATTTAATAAAGTGAGTTTGATTGTTCTGGATTTCTGGGAATTCAGGTTTCTTATTTTCAGTTAAATGGAATCTGACAGAGCAAAGGTTTTCAAATTTCATCTCATTTCTCTCAACTACAGAAGAAAACAGACTGTCTTAGCAGCCTCAAGCTTGTTTGAAAATTATCCTAAAGATACAAATGTGATAAAAATAAATTAGCACAAAGGAGGAAAAAGAGGTGGGAAAAGCTTGGGAACTAAAACACTGTCACTGATATAAAATGATTCTTCAAGTTACTTCAAGGCACTTGGCAAGAGGTCAATACTAGCGTCAATTAGAGGGGCTGGTAATGATGGCTTTGTATTCAGAAGGTTGCTTTTTGGCATTTGTAGATGCGATCATGAATTCCTTCACCCATGGTAATTATAGTCATTTGTTGCAATCTCTTTTATATACAAAATATCTCCTGTATACAAGACTTAAAATCAAACTGACACCAATGATGACTTATAAAATCTCACAACTTTAAAAAATCAAATTTGAAAATATAGGAGGTTTAGTTCCCCCTAGTGGTAATTATTCAACTGCTATCTAACTGAGTGAAATGCATAAAGGGATCAAAAAAGTAAGTTCTGATCATCTTAGACATCACTTGATAATACCATCAATACACAAGTTTTGAAACAAGGCCAAGGGACATTACAAAATTTGCAAAGCATAAAAAAATTGCAAGGTAGTCAAGAAAGTTGTTCCAGTTTCTAAATTAATGCTTATAAGAAATAAAACTAAATAATCTTGTTTATTTGTTTTTTTTTAAATTAAGACAATAAAATAATTTTCAATATCATGATTTTAATATATTTATGACTATAATAAAAAACAAAATGACAGTAATATCAGCAAATTTTTAAGTCACATAAATAGACTTCTACTGTTAAAAAAAACGGGTAATAGAGTGTAGAACAGAAATAATAATATGCTGGGCCTCCCTGGTGGCGCAGCGGTTAAATGCTGCGCTGTGGAGCTGTCGGCAGCAGCGATGCGAGTTCGACGCCCAGCCAGGGAGAATCCCACATGGCGCGGCAGACCTCTCCTGCCTCGCCCGCTGCTCCCCTCAGCAGTGTATTTCTGATCTGCCTGTTCTGCTCCCCGCTCTGTCTTTGGTGAAGCCTCTCACCGCTCCACACTTCTGGCCTATACCCCAGCTGTATGTATAAATAAATAAATCTTTAAAAAAAAGAAAAGAAAAAGAAATAATAATATGTTAAACTGTAAAGTCTAAAAATAATAATATACTTGTTTATTAAACCTTTAAACTTTCTAAGAGTTTGTTGTGCCAAACAGGAGCACAAAATGTCACTGCCCTTAAGACTATTAGCAAAAAACAAATAATTCTAAACTGTTTTTATTACAATATTTGAACGAGTCTTTCAGCTCTTATTTTTTAAATAAAGAAGGCTCTATTGGTGCCCTTTGCTTACAGATTGGACTAGAAGTAGAAGGCAATTTAGGATTGCATTTGATGATTTTTCTTACTGTCACAAATGATCTATATGTTTCATTACTTCATGAACTTAAATCCTTAGGCCATGGATTCTTAGAGAGTGTGTAAGTTAAACCTACATATTTGAATTAAACATAACAATGATACTCACATAAGTGATATGTTAAAATAAAGGTGGCAGAAAAATCACTGTCTAATTAAATCTAAACTACAGTCATTTGGCTTTGTCAAACTGTCATTAAAGTAATTTTATGTTAGTTTAGAATATGCACCCTGAATTATTCTGAAGTCGCCTATCCTCTGAGTAATTTCAACAATTCTGTACCCATTGTTGTTTTACCAGTGAGACTATATTTATTTGTGTTTAGAGTTGTCACCATGCCAACTGGGATACAATTTACTTCTGACTTGTTCATATGAACTCTACTGAGACAAAGATACAATATATTTATATATTTTACAGAGGTGAGTAGACAAAAATTTTTAAGAAGGAAAAGCAAAGACATAATATTTATGCTGAAATATTTTACTTACAGAATATTTGAAAAGTAGTCTTCTGCTACATCTGCTATATTAGTTAAAAGATTAACTGAGGAAAACTGAGAATATGAGACTATTTCTAATTTTGACTTTGTTGTTTTTTAAAAAAAAAAAACAAACACTGCATTTTAGTTTAGGACAGTCATACTTTAGAGTTAATCAAATAACTGACCAGGTTCTTCCTTTGGTAGAACTGAAATATTGATAGAACATTGGTATGAACATTGGAGAGTGTATATCCTGTCAAAGTACCATTTTTGCATTCTTCCGGTAGAAACCTAAGCCTGTAATCACTGGATAATACAGAAGATCTATTTTTATTATTATTATTATTATTATTATTATTATTATTATTAGTTTTAAAGATTTATTTATTTATACATACAAGAACTGGGGGTGTAGGCCGAGGTGTAGGGTGGTAAGAAGATTCACCAGAGACAGAGCAGGGAGCAGAACAGGCAGATCGACCCAAGTACACTGCTGAGGGGAGCAGCAGGTAAGACAGGAGAGGTCTGCTGTGCCATGTGGGAAGCTCCCTGGCTGGGGATCAAAATCATGCTGTAGTGGCTGTGGATAGCTTCATAGTGCTGAGACTTAACCCCTTGTGCCACCAGGGAGGCCCCCCAATTTTTATTATTTTGAGGAAGCTCTGTACTGTATTCCATAAGAGGTGAACCAGTCTACTTTTCTACTAACAATGGAAATTCTTCTCCACACCCTTACCAATACTTCTTGTTTCTGTTCTCTTGATAGAAACCTTTTTCACAAATGTGAGGTAGTTCCTCATTGTGGTTTAAAACCTTAGAAATCTGATTGTAGAACTGAGGCTACTAAAGTGGGGTGAGCAGCAAAAGGTGGAGTTATGAATAAAATGGGCCCAAAAAATTGAATAAAATGGGTGTATGACCTAGAACGGTGAAGTGGGCCCTATCACATGGGAACTTATTTTTGAGTAACATGACAAGCCATTATAAGAAAAGGGATATTCTCTGCTACAAATAGTACTAAAGAAATAAATTCTAACCTACATTTTGCACCATATACAAAAATCAGCTCAAAGTTCTCATTTCTAAATAGTTAAATGCTTATAATCTTAGTTAAAACAAAGATGTGTGATATGATATCTAAAGGATAAAAACTATATCTATCACGTATGTACCTATCTACATGAGATATGTAACAAGAGAATGAAAAGACAAGTAGAAGACTAGGATAAAGTCATTTGCAAACTATTTTGCCACATAATTTGAATTCCATAGCACAGATAGAAATCTCAGACTCCGTAAGGAAACAGGTCAGCAAAAATTGCAAAAGAAGATTCCACAGACTCTTAACCAAAGACGACATATGTAGGCAAATAAAATCCTGAAAATAAGCTCAACGATGTTAATCATCACAGACTTACAAAATGAAACCACAGGGAGATATGTCTTCACCCCTATCAAAATAGAAAACCAAAGAACAGATCACAGCAAGTATCTCTAAAAGCATGTGGAGGCATTTGAATGTTCATATTCTGCTAGTGGGAATATAAAATTGTACAATGACTTTGCAAAACAAGCATGCAATAACCATGTGATTCAGTGATTCCACTCCTTGGCATTTACCCATGAGAAAAGAGAGCACATACCCATACAAAGACTTTACATGAATGTTCAGGACAGTTTTCCTTCTAAGAGCTGAAATCTGCATATACCCCAAATACCCCCCACACCATGATAAGAAAAGTGCCAGATCTCTGCATACCATATCATTATATTTGAAAATTTATAAATTATATTATTTTATACATACAGAGAAATCTGTAATATCAGACACTGGACATAAAGATGGGCCAGCGGAGAAGGATGTAGGGAACAGATTACAATATAGAAAGAGGAGACATTTCCAGTTATTGATAATAATGATTACTGTGAATGCACTGATAATTACACATACACATATACAATCTTACACTCTAAATGGGTGCATAAAAATGTTTCTATGTCAAATATACTTCAGTGGTGGTATAATTTGTTTACCTACACGTATCCATATGAAGATATATTTTTCACCTTCCATTATACTTGGGTTATTGCTTAGTGAGAGTTTCCCAGATCTGAGTAGAGAAAATTGGTATCTTTCTACAGTGGGGCACACATATTACTAGGTCAGGGGGTATTGCAGAAAAAAAAAATACAGAGAAATGGACCTCCTGAAAGAGAATTTTTAATGTGAATTAGTCTAAACTGAAGTGGCAAGATCCATGTGCTAAAAGAGCAAGTGTAATTTGAGTATTTTAAATGTTAATTTGAACACAAAAAGAAAATAATATGATTACTACTACTAAAGAAAAAAATAAATCAATAGCATGTATCCAAGTGTGCATTTAATTTGCTAGATTTTAAGGACAAAATGACCATGAAAACTAAAAAACAGAGAAATCAACTAAAAATAAATAAAATTTAGTTGACAATAAAAATTATCCTTAAAATGATTTTTGATTCCAAGTATGTGTCAGAATCAATTGAGACAACATGTATGAAAAAACTTTTAATAGAAAAAGTAAAAGAGTAGCTTAATAATAGCATGTGAAATTCCTCTGTACATAATGGTAGAGACACAGCATGACTAGAAGTTCTTTATATGCTGAAAACAAGTATATCTAGAAATTTATTTTTGCATTCAGAAGAATGCTTCGCAGATAGGTATTTAAAATTATTTATTAACTGGTCTTGATAGATTACTAACACTATACATGAATCTGCAAAATTGGATAACTTCCTCCTATGTTTTTAAATTGATTGCTTGAAGATTTGCTAATTATATAGCAACTTTTAAGTTTACTTTACAAGTCCAAATGCAATTTAAAATGTGGTAAGGTCTAAAGCAAAATACTAACAATAGCCCCTAATTATACTCTTTCTGCTTGAATCCATTTTAACATCTGTAAAGTTTCATTAAATCTACACTTCCTTCCATTCCTAAGGCTCTACTCAGTGAGGGCTGAAGCCATGTAACCTATTAAAAACTCAGTGAGCTAATTCTGACTTCGATTTTGTGTTGATTGTGAAAAAAGGAGTAATGGCCTACTACCTTAAGAATAGGGAAGCATTCTGCAAAAGTTTAATGGTATGATAAAAAATACAAATTTGAAAGAGCAAAATTACATACAGACTAATAAATGCAATCAAAGATGAAATTGGGAATCACATTTTCCTCCTTCCTTTGCTTCATGCAAATAAATTATCAAAGTAAAAGTTTTCAAATATTTACTTTATACTT
Organism: Scalopus aquaticus; assembly: GCA_004024925.1. Taxonomy (NCBI): domain Eukaryota; kingdom Metazoa; phylum Chordata; class Mammalia; order Eulipotyphla; family Talpidae; genus Scalopus; species Scalopus aquaticus. The sequence goes on from PVIJ01012533.1 coordinate 21,729, forward strand.
TTATAAAAAAAGTGATCACATTTGCACTCTGCCATGAAATTGAAAATAGTTTGCTAATCATAAATAAATATTGTTTCTTAACACTTTTGTAATTTTCAAATTTTCTGAATTAAGATAACTTCATTGAGTTCATCATTCATTTTTTTCATTGTCATGAAAGTTTCATGTCATGAAAATGTCACGACTATTCATTGTCATGATTTTACAAATGTATTATGCTATAATCAAATGTATTTTATCACCTGTAAATTTCTTTTCTAATACCACATTTTAAAATTTAGATGCCAGTGGGGTAATGAAGAATCTAATTTGTCTTCCAAATTATGACCAAAAGAATGATATTCAACTTCTCTTTCAATTTGTTTGACCTTTCAGCAACAGACACAATACGTGAGTCTAACTATGTAAAGTAACAGTTTGACAGGAAACCTCCAAGGGTAAAGATCTTATGTTTTGGCTTGGAATCTCAGGGGCTGATTTACTGCTTCTTGGGAGTTGCATTAAATCAGAACTAAATGGTCATTTGTTAGTACATATGTCTCCTGCATCACACAATGGCTTTGCTTGTCCTTGCAGAGCTAGCTTAATAAATAAAACCTGCACTCACTCTAAAATTGGTCCAGAACTTTATTTTACCTCATAACAAAACTATCTGGATACACCATGTCTGTAATAATGAAATACATAACATTATGTTGTAGTATCTTCCATTTTAAAACTAAATTGTATGCCAGGAGTTTCTAATTTTTTTTTATATCCCTATAAATATGCCTGGATTTGAATGCCCAAACAAATTACGAAAAACAATTCATTTTTCCGAGATCAAATAGAAATCAGCAATGGGGAAGGTGGAAAGAAATTTAAGCCACATAGGTCAGTTGTAATACGAGAGGGAGTTCTAAAAGTGTAGCTAGAAAATCTGTGAATGACCATTTAATTTACGTTGAGATATTTAATAAGATCTCCTTTGAAGAAATGGGAATTTAATGCCTATCGTATTAGATATCGAAATCACTCACCAAAGTAACTGACTGACTTTGCAGTGCCCAACACCGACAACATCTATACAAAGGTGCTGAAGAGGCTGAATAACTTGATTTGCGATAGTTCATACACCGCACAAAAACACAGATACATATATAAAACTCAATTAAAACCTTCCTGGACCTATAGAACAGAAATCCTCAATACATGAGTTATCCTTGGCCATTACTTTTCTGTAATCTGACTCTGAATCTCCATGGCACTATGGAATTAAATTTCCAGGGAATAACAGTTCATAGTGATAGCTACTGTTACCGCCATTTCTGTTTCCCAGATGACAAGACTTTAAGGAAAAAGGACACAATAATACTGCAATGTTGTTTTTTCTCTTCTTGCTTTAAGAAGAGTTGTAGCTATTGGTGATCAGGAGACTGATGACTATCAAAATTTTGGAAAGGTGGAACAGCAGTCTCTGTAATTGTGGAAATTGTCTATAGATTAATAAAAGTGGTGCTAACTACAAAAGATGGCAAGTTTGACTTTGAGTTAATTTATAAAATGTCAAATTAAACACATCACAATTAAGTCAGAAGATATATAGAGAGGGTATATTATGCTTCTTATAAAACTGCTTTATGAAAGCCCCCTCTCAGGTTTCACACACTTTATTCAGGTGACTATTGGTATCCATGTGTATCAATGATTGAAGTCTGTAATTAGGAAAAATCTCAGAATGCAGCTGTGTTTCCCAAATGATTCTTACCTCAGTGGGATTTTTTTCAACCCTTTTAGTGATGTTTTTATTTACATAAAGCTCCTTTTCACAGATCTCTGGGGAATCTGATGGAAGATATGCAAACTCTAGGAGGAAAAAATGCATAAAGAAATACAATTTTGCACGTTTTTAAGGGATCTGGAATAGCACATCTAATATTTCACTTGAAAGAAAGTAAGAAGCAATATTTGTGAAAGTGCTCATACAAATCCACATTTAGCAAGAAACCAAGAGTTCAGAAAACTACATTGCCTCAATCATGGCACATCCTTGTGTGACTAAATCAATACACACCACACATCCCTGATGACTAAAGCAAAGGGTTGGTGTTAGATGGACCCACAACCATTCCTGGCTCAGCTTCCTCATCAATAAAATGAAGCAATGCAATTAGATTATTCCACATATGAAATGAAACTGTATATCCCAGTCAGTAACTAACTTTGACTGGACATCCAATAATTTATACATATAATTAGAAAATAACAAGCATTGGGATTTTTTTTTCTTTCAGTAAGGGAATATTACATAATCAGTTAACCAACTACCCTATACTTGGAAGCTCAGGTCTCTTCCTTTAGGTCAACTCAGCCCACTCACCCTACTGGTTTCCTCCCCATGTCTCATCCAATGCGGCCATGTCAATCATAGTTCATACCTTCATTTAATGCCTTTCCAAGCATCCAAGCTAAACATTTTTCCAGTAAGTTAGTTCAAGTCAGTGAGTCAAGAATCAAGATGTCCCTCCCTTAACTCTCATTGAATCTCTGCTCTCTGATACTCCTGCAATATTTTAGGAGGCATATACCATTAAAGTAGCTCTTACCACTGGGGAAACCACTTCAGTACCTTAATTCATATAATATATATATATATATATATATATATATATATATATATATATATATATATATATATATATACATACATACACACACACACACACACACACACACACACACACACACACACATATATATATATATTTTTAAATCTATCATATACCAAGAGGTAAGTAGAAAGGAAGATTATAATACAAATAAGAGCATGGTCCTCAGTACAATTACTGAGCCTAGCTGTGAAGAGAACATATTTGGTAAAAAGGAATTGGCATGATGACAGAGGAGAATCAAAGACACATTTTTGGAAAAAAGGGAAATAATTCTGTAGTATAAGTTACTATATATGGGCATTCTGACTTCCCCATGATAGATACAAGGTGGGTAGGTGATTAGTAAAAGAGACAAATTTAATTAAAATGGAAGGTGGTCAAACATTCAGAAACAAGGAAATGTTCAAGAAAATTGGCAGTTAAAGACACATTTTACTTCAAGAATTTCCTCATTTTTATGGATAATTCCTTTACTTTGGATCCATTCAAGAAAATACAATTAGTTATACAGTCTTAGTCCTTTTTCTTTGCTTTGTGTAAATTAAAATTTAAGTGAGTAATCACTGAATTTAAAACTTTCTGATGAAGTTACTTTTTAAAGAAGTTGAAGATGCTGGCGAGATTTGAAATATTGTAGGTGACGGATCTAATGACAAGCAGATGAAGGTGAACTTCCAACAACATGTGCATATGTTTCAAACAGGTGACGCTGTTGAGTAAACAGCAAGGGATAAATGTCTGACTTTAAGCAACACGGATAATGCTGTTCACGAACAAATGCAAAAGGCACTTGGAAGTACATCATATGCTTCTGTATAAACTATCAGCTTGAAGATTCTACCCCCCAGAGGATAGGAGGTACTTGTAAAACTGCAAATGTTCATCTTAGAGACATAAGAACAAACTGCCCTGCCATGGACCATAACAACAAACCAAGTGTGGCAGGAGCAGTGAAAATGCTGGGGGCCACTTTTGTTTCTTAATAGGGTCGTCTCTCATGTTCTTTTTTAGAATATGCGCATCTCAGCATCAGTGGCAATCAGAACCCAGCGTTTTAAACAGTAAATAAGTGACAAGCAAATCAATCCCAGGTCACCTCCTGCAAAGGGCTCATGCCGATTACTTGGCATCATTTAATGATAAGTTTTACACCTCTGTACTTTACACAAGAATCCGCAAATGCTGAACATAATGCTGTTTTATTTTTAACTTAGTTGATTGATATTTATAAATAACCACCTAAAGTTCTAAGAAAATCAGGTTCATTTAATTTTATGCACAGTTCTTCTGGAAAGCAATGATCATACCTATGTCATGAGGAATAAATGAGGTCTGGCGAGGAGTAAATGAGTTTATAAACACCCAGCCCTTCCTGGGTCAACTCAAGATTATTCATATGTATGCGGAGTATAGAAATTATTATGGAGTTATACACTCTATCATCTGCAGAAAATTATACAATTTACTTGCTTTCCTTATGTCCCATACAAGAATATTTAGTGGTCCATATCTCTGAATAACTCAATACTACCTCAATAAAAACAATACAAACAGGATAAAGAAAGAATATATATTGGACTAAGCTAAGGTACATGAAAACAAACAAAACACCCTCTAACTACTAGGGTAAATACAGGATATAAATTACATTTTATCTAATATAAACTGTATGGCATAGTATAGAAATTTATAGAACAGAGATAGATTAGTATCCGCATTTTGAGACAAAAAGTACACTTATAACTTAATCCAGTAACAGGCATTATAAAGTTTTCTCATAATTTTAAAAGAAAATAATAATTGATTGAAAATGATATGAGGCAAATTTCAAGAGTCAATGTACATAAATTAGGAACACACTCATTTCACTTCAGTAAATGAAATTTTCTATAAAAACTTGACATTTTTTTAGTTTAATTTTTTTCCTTCTCCTATTATTTTATTGAAGTAACACCGGTTTACAACATTGTATATAATTCTGAGGTAACTACAGGTATACGTTATAGGACAGCTTTAACTTTCACAGCTTAGAATACAGCTTGTGCTTCTGCCCCATTAAATATCTGATGGGTCTATTTTGGATTCTATTGTAAATGCAGTTTAATCACTAATTTGGAGTAGATGGGTGCCTTCATGAAAATTGTCTTTCTGAGTAAATTTTAATGAAAGATTTCCCATTATACGTTAGAGAAGTAGGGTGTGCATATTCTTCTGAAATGTAAGCCCACAGCCTTTAAACAGAATACCCTGACTGTAAACCAGATTTTTTGAAAAAAATTGTGTAGAGTAAAAGCAAAACTACATAGTAGCCAATGCAATCAGAACATTTATTTCTTAAAGATAGTCACTTCATCTGCCATTCACTAAATATAGGTATTGTTTGCATATTTAAGTCAAATGCTATATTCCATAATAGAGTTTTCAGAATGACTTTTAAGAGTGAAATTTAATATAAAGTCCATATAAAGATGTGATTAGGACTTGAGTGACAAAAGCAATTAGTACAAAATCCATTCTTCCAACTCACATTTTTCTTTTCATTTTTATATGTTATAGTAATGTTAGAATCTGATAAATGTATTCTGATTAAATTTACTTGGTAAAGAGGATCTTATTTTCCCGTTTTACAATACTCTATTTAAATCTGACCTAAAGCCATAAAAACTGTGACTAACATTCAAAGTCTAAGTTTTTCTTTTTTTCTTCTTTCTTGATAAAATTTGTGACATTGTACTTGTCTTAACATATCCCTTTCTGAACTGTGCTATGGAACTTAGTGCCCACACAGAGGGCAAATGATCATTGTAAATATAATTCTGTTTATAATTCCCTACAACTTCAAGGATGGTACAGTACATATAATACTTTAGTGATAAATTATGCATCAGTATTCTAATTTTTTAAATGAGGCATGTTTAAGTCACATGCTGGTGTGTGAAAATGGATGCAAATATTTTCACACACACAGTTTTCTTATGATAAAGTAGGCTCACCAAGATAGGTGAAGTCATGCTCATTTGCGATGCAGTAATTTATTAATAAGATAATTAAGCAGAGTGTGTCACAGAACCTGTCATAACACTGTTTCTATACCTTGGTTATTTTTACTCCCACCTGTTTTTATACACCCAGAGAGCCATTTTTTAAAAAATGTGTTTGCCACACAAATAAATTCTGAACCATGTCATCAAAAAACTCACCTTTCTGACAGCTGCCAACGGTACCTAGACTGTTGAGTAGGGAGGAGACAGAAGGGACCTACACTTGAGATCTGTCACCTTAAATCTTGTTTGAATTGAATGGACTACAATTTGGTTTATTTTGTTGTTGTTTTTAAGTGTGATATGTTATCACAAATACAGATCCATGTTTCGAATTGTCCCACTAAAATAATTACAAACACATCATATAAAACCATAGACTCTGACCTTAAAAATGTCAAATGTTTTGAAATATCAGTTTCTCAAACACTTCCTTTTATATAAATGAACAGAATTTAACAAGATAGATGCAGACTTAACAAAAATATCAGGCAACTGCATAGAATGTGTGTGATGAAGTATACATTAATCAAAATAAATTAAAACAGTATTTTTGCTCTCAAGACTTGTATCCTTATATTTCACACTTTGATAAGAAATTTATGTATTCCAGAAGATGTTTGCTATAATCAAGGCAATTCTGTATTAGATGTCATTACTCACTAAAATCCATCTACTATTAATTATTAACATTTGTGGTATCTTTTACAATTATTATTAAAATTTAAGTGCCTTGTTTTAATAAACCTTATCTATAAAACAGAATTACACAGATAAATGATGATTAATACCATGTAAATTGTATCTCTAGAGTTTGACCTTCAAAGGCATGTTACAAAGCATAAATTCAGTATCATTAGAGAAGAGTTCTATACCCAGCAAAAAATGAGTGATTAATAAAATAGACATACTCTGATTTCTCTATGTGCACATATTTCAGACACACAGATACACAACATTATACTTTGGAAATAATTTTAAAATACTGAAATACAAAATTTTGAAATATAATGTTCATGTCCATCTCTTTCTTATGCTTTCAATTTCTTTAAAGAAAATTTTGAAAATCCTATAAATGTCAGTCTAATGTCAATGTAACTTTGCTGGTGCTATGATATTTGAAAAATGCGCCTATGAAAAAGAATTCCTAAATGAGAGAAAATAATGGAGTTGATAATTTTTAGAGAATGATTTAAAAACACCTTGGGAAATTGTTCTGCCACATGTCTTAACATCTCAATGTCATAATAGAAAAATTTTAAGAGAAATTTGAAGGCAGCACCTTTGACATTTCAGTAACATTTTTAACATAGCAGAATTTATACAGAATAATTTTACCTTATAACTCACTTCATGAACGTTCAGTGATGCATCTTTTCTTCATACTGCAGTAACTGGATTCTGAAGAGAAATAAAGAAAAATACATAAATAACTTTTCAACAATCATAGCATACAGACTTATGCAGTTATGAATAACATAAAACACAGCTATTATAAATTTCTCATACCATTCAAGAATCCAACTCATGAAATATATTGAAGGATAAACAGCATATACGTATTTCAAAGAGGTAACATACTGAGGAACTTGAAAAGCCATATTTTTTTTTATGGACAAGGTCTTTTAACACAGACACCTCAACTAAAACACCAAGTTTCAAAGTTATTAGTTAGGTCATTTTTTAGCCAGATTGTTTGCTTTATCATTACTGAGTTTTACGGGTTCTTGGCCCATCTAGAATAACTATCCTTCCCCAGATGAAATCTTTCACAAGTTTTTCTTCCTGTCTGTGACTTGTCTTCTCAGTCTCATGACATCATCCTCATAGACTGAAAGTTTTAAATGTTAATGAAGTTCAGTTTATCAATGATTTATTTTATGCATTGTGCTTCTGACATAGTATTCCAAATGCCATCACTATGTCCAAACTCATCTCCTCTGTCAGCTTCTAAAAGTTGTTTTTTTTTTTTTTTTTTTTTTACAATTTAAGTGTGTCCCTGGATAGAACATTCAAAATCTGGATTCAGAAGATGGTGCCACAAGGGTTCAGAAGGAAGCAAAGAACATACTACTGAAAATCTGAAGGAGAGACCTCTGTGGTACAGACACAGAATTACAAGTAGTAAAACTATGGCCTGTTGAGTGGAATCAGAACTTGTTAATGAAGAATGTGGGTATCTAATTAAATACCAAAATATTGTATGATTTCTTCTTGATAATCAGAGTAAAATGAGTGAGGAAAAACAAAAAATGAAGAATTGTGAAACAAAAAGAAGCAGAGCTATATGGTTTTGAAAGTCAATGACTGTTCAAAGTGGGAAGAAAAGATAGATGATATAACAGGACAACCATTAGCTAACACCTTGGAAAGATCAAAAGGTCAAAAATTTAGTTATACTAAGTTCCTAGCATGAGTTAAAAACTGTGCCTTCATATTTTTCTCTATCGAAAATCCCAAAAGGTTAGACCAAGGATTACAAAAGCTTGGTACCAGAACTTGATGCCCAATCAGGGGAAACCCAACATTTCAGTGTGTTCACTTTCCATTTCTCCTTTCTTAGAGAATGAATATGTCTGCAACTAATTTCCCGTGCCTGTCCTGTCATTGCAAATGGCAGTGCTGCAAGTTGATGACTTATGCTTGTAGTTTCACAAATGAGAAGAGTGTGCTCCACCAATCCACTCTACACATTCCATCCAGGCTGTACATCTGCACTTGAGCAGAATTTAGATTCTGAACTGATGTTGCAATGGCGTGAACTCTTGTGGTCCTGGGAGGGGCCAATATAATTTGCATTTTAGAAGGCAAAGCAGGTCAGAGCCAAGGGGTCCCCCATCCCCTATATATGCATCTCCACTTGAGTGTGAGTAGGATCTCAACTATGGCTTGTCAATCCATGATTATGCGATGCGACAATGCTATATAAGACTCAGGGTAGCAGGACTGGTTCGCCTGAGAGTTCTGCACAGGGAGGTTGCCATGCTTGCTTAGGACTAAGGACAAACTCTAAAAGCTGAGATAGGTTCTTCACTGACAGCACGAAGATGGAACCATCAGTCCTAAAACCTCACTCTACTAAATTATCAATAAAATAATAATAACAATCTGGGCCTCCCTGGTGGTGCAGTGGTTAAGCACTCTGCTGTGGAGTTGTCGGCAGCGGCAACGCGAGTTCGATGCCTGACCAGGGAGATTTCCACATGGCACAGCAGACCTCTCCTGCCTCGCCCGCTGCTCCCCTCAGCACTGTATTTCCCTCGATCTGCCTGTGCTGCTCCCCAGTCTGTCTCTGGTGAACCCTCTCACCGCCTCATGCCTCTGGCCTGTACCCCAGCTTGTGTGCATGAATAAATAAATCTTTAAAAAAAAATTAAAAAAAAATCTGACTCTCATACAGGATGACAGCCCTAGAAAACTCACTGTTCAGCTAAGAAAAGTCAGCTAACCAAAGTCCAGAGTCCTTATATACAGAAACTGGTGAGTTAACAAAGAGGCATTTTAATCCACTAAATTTGTGGCCATTTTTCACAGAGCAATAGAAAACTAATAAAACCATTCAAAAGTGACATTAGGAATCAGTGATTTCCTAATTCAATTTTTTCACTTACATAGTCAAGTAGAAATTCATTTATCTTACCAATCTCATTTTTTCCCTTCTGGGTTGTTCTTTTGTGAATGCTAATCATTATCATAAGAAATTTTTTTTTCAAATATTTAAAGTGTTTATTTGCACACTGAAAAATAAGAAAGGTGAATTTTTAGAAGAACAAACTGAGTTGACCAAACAGAATTTGGTCTGGCATTCTAAATTAAAAAATAATGCCCTTTTACTTGTGAAATTCTTTTCTACTCTACTTGCACTGGTCATTAGCATTCTCCTGTATCTTAGTACTTGGAATGTAGAAGTGGACTCTATCCCATAAATAAGGATTTCCAAAGAAAAATATGCATACTCTGTGCAAGCTGACTTTGCACTTCCACAAAATAATGATAAAGCAGAACATTTTGACTGAATCACATTGGGAAGTCATCAGCGATACAACCCCACTCCATAATATAATTAGAAGTGCAATTAATAAATAATCCTTTGCTCCTTGATACAAGGTGCTACTCCATTCATTAGGATAAGGGTCATCTGTAAGCCAATTTTGTTATTACCCTGAAACGACATTGTTGTTAAACTGTGATAAAGAAGAAATCATAAATTGGAAAAGAATTTTAATGGTCATTATCTTCATTAGCTAATGAGATGCGCTAATTATGCTGTTAAATGACAATGATTTAGTAGCCCTGGAATAAAGGGCTGACAGAGCAATATCTAGGCCAGGCCCCTTCAATGTGTTTTCACAATGTTGAAAGGGCCATAATAACTGAGAACCATAATTATGTTAAGTGCAAAATTCATTAAAAATGTCCATATAATTTAGATCAGGTTTAAGTTGCTTTCCCAAATGCTATATTTACATACAATCTAAGCCACTGAGAATGTGACACAGAAAATTGCCTTCAGGTACTACCTCCAAGTATGGTCTCTATATCTCTGGAGATTCCTGAGACCCTATAAGAAGGGGTGCAAGGCAGAAACTATTTTCATAGTAATTATATGTTATATATTACTGTTTTCATTGTGTTGATAGTTGCACTGATGTTAAAAAAAAAAAAAAAACAACAGGACTGGTGTGGTTCCTTAGTATAAATCAAGAAAGTAAGTCCCAATGGCACTAAGTCTTAGGTATTCTTCAATCCTTTATTTGCAGAAATGTGGAAAAAAAAACAGGAGGTAGAGAGAAAGAAAGAGAGGGCAGGAGGAAAGAGAGGGAAGGAGATGGAGTGAGGAAGGGAAAAAAAAAAGGAGGAAAGGAGGAAAAAAATTGTCCATGATAAAGAAAAAATAAGTAAATAAATGCGTATCCTGTTATACACATCATTTTCACATCCTGTGTTAAAGGAAATGGCCTGCCATGGCCTGACTGAGATGGAAATCTGCAGGGAAAATACACGTGCACTTGCTTGAGTTGTCAGCTGTAAGCTTAACCAGCTACTTTATTCATGGAGTATGGTTTTATCTGACATAGTGTCACACAAATGGTGGCTATACCACTAAACTATTTGGTAAATATTTCCTTAATTGTGAACAGTACTTCAAGGAAAATAAATGATAGTCCTTCTTATCAATGTTTCAATATTTGATGCAGGATAACTTGTTCTGACAGCTTTCCAAATCCTAAACACTTCTCAGAGGAGCTTAGTGGTAATAGTTACAAATAGAATATTTTTATCATGGAACAAGTCAACACTGAAAGAGCTCCATTTCTCAGTTAACCAATATTTCTCAAATGATCATTGCATGTAGCACAGTTATGAATGGGTTGGAGTTTCTCAATGTTTGGGTTTTGTGTAGTATCAAGAAGTTCAAAATTATCGGAAAGAGATATTAAAATGACTCATTTCTCTATCACACATCTATGCAATGTTGGATCCTTCCATATACATCATCTAAACAGTGTATCACAACAGAGTGAAGCAGATAAAAAAACTGAATTGTCAACCATCAAAGAGATTTGAGGGGGAAAGTTAAGTAATGTTGATATTATTTTTAATTAAAAATCCTTAGTTCTTATTTCTTAAAGAATAAGCATAAGTAAGTTATGAAAATAAAATATCACTAGAATTAATTTTAATACTCATAGAGGTCCTGCTTTAGTTTGAAAATTATTATTATTTTTTTTAAGATTTATTTATTTATGCATACAAGCTGGGGTACAGGCCAGCGGAGTGGGGTGGCGAGAGGGTTCACCAGAGACAGTGGGGAGCGGAACAGGCAGATCAGAAATACACTGCTGAGGGGAGCAGCGGGCGAGGCAGGAGAGGTCTGCGGCACCATGTGGGATTCTCCCTGGCTGGGTGTCGAACTCGCGTCGCTGCTGCCGACAGCTCCATAGCACAGCGCTCAACCACTGTGCCACCAGGGAGGCCCTAGTTTGAAAATTATTAAAGAGTCAAATAATGTAGTTCTGATGTGGTTTTAATCGACACAGATATTAAATTGAGTTCAATTATGAAAAGTGTGACATTAAAAATACAGTGAATATTTGGCAATAGGGAAGAATAAAATGTAGTTGCCTCTTTGCCGGAAGTTGGTATTACTTGGGTGTTATAACAAAATTGCAATTTAACATGCACTTTCAATTTTGGCTGTAAAAAATATGCTTCAACTCTAGAATTATGGCTACAGAAATGAGATTCGTAGAGGGGAGGGGGTTCAATAGAACAAAGTGGGGAAGGGGTTCTATGGTCTCTGGTAGAGGATTATGAGTGCTTTGTTAATGGGCATGGCGTGGGTACACTGATATGAAGAGGTGTGACTCTATTCCCTACATCATATATTACAAACCAATGATACTTCAAAAAAAGAAAATGCATATGCAAAACCTGCATATGCAGTGACAGAATAATACCAAATCAAAATACTATGATTTATGTCTTAAATTATTTTATATCATCAGTTGATAAAAAGCAATATTATGAAATTAATAATCAAAATATTTTTAAAATTGTATTAAATTGGACATGATGAGGATATTAATCAAAGTATTATAGAAATCATTTTTTCAAAGTACTATTACTACCATATATCAGCAAAAATATTTAATTGTGATTTATAGAGATATATTATTTTTAAAATTAGGAAATTATTTTCAGCATTTTTTATTAAAATGTTAAATATTAAACAAACTCAATTTAGTGGGAAAAATAACTTGTGAAGAAAAAATTTCAGGCACGACATGACTTGGGTTAAAAGATACAGTTTAGGGCCTCCCTGGAGACGTGAGTTCGACGCCCAGCCGGGGCGATTCCCACATGGTGCGGCAGACCTCTCCTGCCTCGCCTGCTGCTCCCCTCAGCAGTGTATTTCTGATCTGCCTGTTCTGCTCCCCACTCTGTTTCTGGTGAACCTTCTCGCTGCCCCAGGCCTCTGGTCTGTACCCCAGCTTGTGTGTATAAATAAATAAATTTATATAAAAAAAAAAGATACAGTTCAAACTCGTTGGAAGAGACTGACCTGTAACATAAGACTGAAAATGATTAAAAAAAGAGTAGACTTTGCCCAAAATAAGCTGGAATGTTGATACAATAATGCCATAAAAGTTGATTTTAGGACAAAAGAAGAAAGGGTCCCCTGATGCTAAAAAAATAAAAAAAATTTAAAAAGGAACTTCAGTAAGTCAGGATAAAAGTTTAAATTTACAAGGAAGAAAATGACAATTAAATTTGCATATCCTTTTATCCATGTTTTCCTATGTTCCCACCTTTGAAAAAAGAACAACTGTACATTTAAATGTTCACATTTACTCCCTTAATTTTTTGACCACATCAATGAAATTCACAGTTATTTTAGAATTGGGCAAGTCATTTTTGAAATATATATGGGTATGCAAAGAACCAAATGTAGTCAAAACACTCCCAAACAAGAAAAAAAAAGAAAATAGGGCAAACTTCCTACAACTACCAAAAGTAGTATCATCACTGTAAGCTATTTCAGTACAGGATTGACAAATAGACCAGTCTAACAAAACAGAAAACCCAGGAAAGAAATTTAAACATATGTGTATACCCAATGCATGACTGGGGATGTTAGCAACATGAAATGAACTTTCAGGAGTTATTACTGGGTTATTGCTGGGACAACTGGCTAAAAATACAGAAAAAAAACAGTAAAAAAAAAGGATCCTTATATGACACAACAGTAAATAAGTCCACTCATTTAGGTAAATTGAATAATGAAAGTTAAAAGTCTGAAGAAATAGAGTAGGGGAGTATTTTTAAACGTTTAGGGTATGTAAAATTTTCATGTATACTACAAAAGCCCTGCCAAATGTTAAGAAATGCATAGACAGATTCTAATTTAAAATTAAAAGATTTCTTTAGCAAAACTCACTGTTAGACCAGTGGACACAGCTACATATGCTAAATACATTTTCAACATAAATGAATTATGATAATTAGCTGGCATTGCATTCAAGAAGAAATTCTTCTCTAAATTATTAAAAAGCAAGCAATCTGATGTTTTCAATGATGAAATTCATTGAGCAGGTACTTTAAAGAAGTGGAAATAACTATTCCATAAAAATAGAATAAATGTTAATCCTATTGGTGACTAGATAGTTCAGTGATAAATGTCACCTCTGATTGGACAGTGGTTAGATTACATATTATGGATACTTGTAAAAATCTATCCTTGTACATAAAAAAATTATATTATTAAGAAAATTACTCTTAGAATTTACTCCAGAGACTTGTCAAAAAACAAAGAAATGTTAATTCCAAATATATTTTTGCAGACCTATAGAGATAAGCAAAGGAATTATTGACACAAAATTCAGCTGACTGATTATTCTTCGGGAGAAGGAATCAGATCAGACGGGAAACCCACAGATTCAGTTGGTCAGTGGAAAAAGGAGTTATCACTTTGCTATTTATTCACTATGCTTTTTCAAGTATGCACTTGTAGTTGTTGTTTTTTTTTTTTTTTTTTTTTTAGTTTTAAGAGGAGTAAATTAACTCTAGTTTGATTATGGATTTTTCAGTCTTGCTTGAATGTCTAATGATGATACACTGGTAGTTCTCTTGCTGTGGGTATAAAATGCCATACAAATGTCAACAAGGTACCATCAGCGTAATGGTCTACGTTCTTCAAATCCAGAATTGCATATTCTTTCCTTAGCAGAAAAATTATTGTTTCTATTTTCTATTTCAAAGAAAACTATAGCCAGTAGCTTTCCTTTATTATGATTGGGTTTATATGATTTATAAAGGTAATATTCCATTAAATACTAAACAAAAATGAAGAAATGCTTTAAAATTGCATTGTTCAAAAAGAGTGGCATCAGCTAAAAAAAAAAATAAATAAATACAAAATAAAACAAAACAAAAAAAACAAACCCCTCAGTTTTCAGTGTCCTCTATGGAAATTTACCCCATTCTTAAAACCTATAATAATTCCAAAATATTTCAGTCAAACTGACTTTTTCCAATGGAGAGCTAAGTATCTGAGATAATGAATTTTAAAACTGGGAAAATAGGAATTTTTTTATGTAATTACGTAGAAAAATACACTAGTGATGTTCACAGAAGTCACTTTTTAATCCAATTTTCCTTTCTTTTGTGTGCCTAAGAGAAGAACAGGGACAGGCTCTAGGAGTATATTCCATTAAATTGCTCCTCTTATTATGTCACATTTAAGCAACAGTCACAGTTCTTTGCTGACCAGTCAGAGGTAGTTGGATCTTATGTAAGAAAACTATGCTACTGGAAAAACAAAGCAATCTCAAAGGAGTGAATTCATTGATTTGTTTTCTTGTTCTATAATTGTGTAACATGAAGATCCGATCTTTAAGATCAAAAATCTTTAAGATCAAAAAAGACAATATCTACATAAACCCACTTTAAGATATATTCTTCCCAAATTAGTGATTTTTTAAAGAGTTGTGAGTCCCCTTAATTCCCTCAATTACTTTCTCTTAGTCTCTCAGTTATTTTGTAAATATATCAATCTAATTTTTTGTTTAATCCCTGTTACATTAAAAATCTTATTAATTACTTTTCTGGATATTTTTCATGTTTATACTGGTATCAAAAACCTATCTGCTTAACAGTATATTTGAGGGGAGACAATAATTTTTACCAGACATGACTTTTTACTGTTTTCTACTATTTCCTGAGGAAAAAATCCTCATTCTTTTAATTTTCTATACCTAGCTGTACAAATATAAACATATAACATTATGTAGAATCAACAAGATACAGATTGATCAATTGATAGACATATATACTTATTACTAATATGCATTTCTTTTTTAACTTACACAACTATTGAAAGAAAGAACAGCAATGCAAAAATGCTCAAAATGTAAGCAATAAAGGTAATACTTTATAAAAGGCTCATTGTGGGCCTCCCTGGTGGCACAGCAGTTAAGCACTGCGCTGTGGAGCTGTCGGTGGCAGCAGCAACCCCAGTTCGATACCCGGCCGGGGAGATCCCCACATGGCGTGGCGACCTTTCCTGCCTCGCTCGCTGCTCCCCTCAGCAGTGTATTTCCTTTGATCTGCCTGTTCTGCTCCCTACTATGTCTCTGGTGAGCCCTCTTGCCGCCCCATGCCACTGGCCTGTACCCCAGCTTGTATGCATAAATGAATACTTAAAAAGAAAGATTAGAATTTATAAAAAAATAAAAGGCTCCTTGTTTTAACTTAATGTAATGGAAACACCTGCCTGGACTACTGAAGACTAACATTAATCACAGATATGACTGAAGACTAATATTAATCACAGATATGATAATCCTCCAGTTTAATTGCTACAACCAAACTTTCAGCAGTCAATGAAAGAGTGAACATTGCCAGTGGTGATACTGATGTTCTTGATCCATTCATTAATTTGCATATGAAGTTCATTAATAATTTTCATTTGCATATGAATTTCATTAATAACCTTCAGAGTTTATTGATCAAAATTCCTTAAAATTACCTCAAAGATTACAAATTCTAAGTATTAACATAACTACATGATCACATCAGCAAATCATATTTGTTGACGATAGCCTTTAAAGATAAAAGTAGATATGATATAAATATGAAGATACTTAATTTAGTAGTTCATGTAGCAATACCAAAAATATCACCATCCTCTATTTTGAAAATCATAAAAAAGGATGTTTAATTACCTTAAGTCACATTAACCTGGCAATTGGTACTATGTCTATTTTAATTGGCTACATAACATCAAAAAGACACACATACACACACACACACATACAATTAAATGGATATATTTTGTTATCTAAAATTTTCTTAATGACCCAACTTTTCATTTAATAATTAACTATTCTTAAGTCACACGCAATAGCATAAGACCTATACATTTACATTTCAAAATATTTGCATTAAAATGTGCAACTTTACAATGACACACCAGGAGTGCATCTTTGACAGGCGAGGGATATTTGTATGCTTAGCAAAGAATACACTGAGATATTCATCAGACAGAGTCTGAATTCTCCATTTCACTGGTTGACAAATCTATTGGGATGTCTAGTTCTCCCAAGAGTGATTTGCTAGTGATAAGAGAGATGTGAAGAAAAGAAGATTGATACGAGGATGTATTTGGAGAGTTGTATTTTACAGTCCTGTTTTGACTTGAAGATAGCAAGTTGAGTCAGAGACAAATGTAATTATTACACAAAATTTACCTAAGAAAACACAACAAGCTCAGTTATTTATATTAGATGATATTTACCAGGCAACTTTAAAATTAAATCCATTTTATACTCCTACCCTAATTATTATGCCTGTATCTATAGCCACATCCTAATAGACGTTGCTATTTCTCCACAAAGACAACTGTTTTTTTTTTTTTTTTGGTTAAAATTTAAATAGTTCATCATTAACAGAATAATATCTTAAAAGACAAGGGAAAAAATAAGTACAAGGAAAACAGAAACATGCTTCTACTGTATGAATACTGTCTATTCTTTTTGTGGAAAGGAAAATCAAACATTCTAAAAGAACTCTCTCTTTAGGAATAGATGTGCAGTTTTGTAAGTAGCACAATATATGGTATCTCTATTTGACAAAAGAAGTATTTAGAAGGAAAATGCCAGTTTATTTTCAAGTGCCAAAGAAAATAGGTAAAACAGGGATGCAACAGATTATTAGAAGCAAAAGCAAGCAAGTATAGTCAATAAGAACAAGAGATGGTGTCAAAACTTAAGTGAATATAATTTCAATATCTAGAAAGTTGAGCATGAATTTCTAATATTTATTCCATTCATAAAAATTTAAATAAAAGTAAGTATACAGATAAATCCATTTATTATATCTTCGTACAATTAGATTGAAATAATTGCTAAAGCACTGGATTCCTTCTTGAACATCAAGTAAGTGTTCATCAATGAATGAATGAAGGTATAAGATTGATATAATATCTATATATGAAAATATTAACTATCACATGTCTATTTATATATTATATATCACTATGCTACTAGACAATATGTTTATAGTGACATCATTATATCAGATTTTATGTCTTGTTTTTTAAATTAAATATAATACACATAACATTGAAATTATATTTTATAATGCATATTACCTTTCATATTCTATGTAATATAGTGTATGCTAATTATATAATCTATATGTAATATTGATATTATTCAGATATGAGAAAGAAGGAAATCCTAACATTTTTGACAGAATGGAAAGACCCTGAAGTCATTATGTTAAGTGAAATAAATCAGCCAGAGGAAGCCTTTATGGCATCCCTTACATGTGGGATCTAAGAGAGTTGTATTCACAGAAAGAGAAGAATAGTGGTGACCAGTGACTAGAGGGTAGAAGAAATATTTAAGATAATAGGAGTTGGGTATTTGGGGGTGATTAGGTCACATGGGTGAAGTCTTCATGAATAGAATTAATATCCTTAGTAAAGAGATGTCAAAGAGGCCCTTTTCCTTTCTGCCAGATGAGGATATAAAAAGAGATCTGGACCCAAACTCTAACATACTTGGCCCTGCTCTCAGATTTCCAGATTCCAGGAGGGAGAGGTAAATTTCCACTCTCACTGAACTACCCATGCTCTAGTATTTTGTTCCAGTTAGCTAAATGGAACTAGGCAATGTCTCTAATTTATTTGTTTGTTACCTTTTTAAAAAATAGGATGGCTTCCATTGGAGGGGAAGCTTTAACAGAGCATTTAATCCAGAAGATGATTTTTTCCTTTATCTATTTTCTTCTATGAGAGTATAAGACATTTTATATGCGTTGGGTGGATTCAGTATAGAGCTACTGGCTCAAAGTATAGAAGAGCAAGATCCTGTTATGTTAAAATAAAATAGAAAATACACAAAATAGTAGTAACAAGAACAATATAAGGCATATAATTTTTACTTCATAGAGAAGAAAAAACTAAAACTGAAATGTAAATTAATTCTGTTAAAGTAAAAAGACAAGCAGATAGCACAAGGTCTGTCTGATTCCAAAGCCCATTCCTTTTTTTTTTCACTACATTTTTTATCTCTGCATATTCTGCACCCCACCTTCAAGCCCTAGCTTGTACAGAGGAAGTAAACATCAATTAAAGTAAATACAGTAATCTTGTTGATGGTAAAAACTGTAAGGGCTTCCAAGAATTTACGAATGACCACTATTATGCTCTGTTATAAACATTTGTGCCCATAGTACGTGATGTCAGTTTTCCCCCAATGTAATAGCTAAATTCTAAGAAAATGAAATAAGTGAATGTACCCGAACAAACTCAAAGAATAAATTAATGAATCAATTTAACTACTTGAATTCAAATAAGTTACTACGTACAAATAACCATTTAAATTTTGGAAAAGTACATTTTATTTAGGAAAGCAACTACTGGAAAAGAATTTAAAACAGAAAGTCCTCATATGTGAAGATGTTCTTTACTCATATAGGATGGGCTTGATAATTACAAGGTACTAAGATGTAAACATCACCACTCAGTGCTTTATTCATTAATAAGTGAGGACACCATCACTCTAAATATCAGACCCTAGGATATGTAATATGATATATATAATTTAACCTGAGCTTACTGATACAGATATTTGTGTTCTTGTGAGTTTATTGCACTGGTTTTATGAAATTACTGCATTATTTGAGTAGCACAAGGGGTTAGTACAGTCTATGGTTAAGAACATCTTGGCTTAAGAGGCCAAGGCATAGCATATGGAAAAGTGAAGTGGATTAGATTTAAGAAGAATGAGAAAAATAGTACACCGGAAACCAGACAATTGGCTCTATATAGCTGTTATTTACTTCCTCCAATTCATGAATGTAATTAGATAACTGAGAACTGCAGTTTCCTACTTACCATATTTCAAGTTGAATGTGACATCAATTTTTATATGAAATCCTGAATTATCAAACTTTGACAAAATCTAAAACTAAAATTGCATAACCTAAGTCATATATATATCATACTTGATATATATCATACTTGATATATATATCTTATTTGATATATATATACTTGAGATATATATACATATACATATACATATATATATATATATATATATATATATATATATATATATATCATACTTTTGCATTTACATCGGTATTATTTGCTGGCTTAGCCATTTGAGATGGTAGATGCCAATCTGTCATTGGTACCATCAGTAAATATGGTAGGATCACTACCATGAGGGAAACCAAAACATAAAAATACTGCTGACATCAAAGTTAAGTAGAACATAAATATTAAAAGAATTAAACTAAGCAACTGCAGAAGTCAGTTGTAGTTTGAACTGAGTCTTCCAAAAAGATATGTTGAAGTCCCAATCCCCACTACCTCTGAGTGATCGTCCCTGCAAATAGGATCTTAGGGAATGTAGTCAAAAATGATCAGTTTTCAGTGTGTGCTCTGATCCAATGTGATTGGTGTCTTTAAAGGAAGGACAAAGAAGACACATGTCCATAACTGTATGTGACTAATGATTGCTGACAGACACAGCACTGAAAATACCGCCATCATTAGTCGCAATGGAATACACTTAGACATCAAAAAAAAACAAAACCCGGCCTCCCTGGTGGCGCAACCAGTTAAGTGCAGCACTTGTCGAGATGTTGGGAGCTGCAGCGCGAGTTTGATGCCCAGCCAGGGAGATTCCCACATGGCACAGCAGACCTCTCCTGCCTTGCCCGCTGCTCCTCTCAGCAGTGTATTTCGGTCGATCTGCCTATTCTGCTGTTTCTGTCTCTAGTGAATCCTCTCACCGCCCCACACCTCTGGCCTTTATCCCAGCTTGTATGCAAAAATAAAAATAATCTTAAAAAAAAAGAAAAAGAAAACTTTCATAACCTTGGTTATGAATGTATGTATGTACAGCACCAACAGAATAATCCATAAAAGAACAAATTGATAATCTGGACTTCTTCTAAACTAAAAACTTCCATTTAAGACATTCTTTTAAAAAATGGAAAAAAAAACAGATTTTGATAAAATAATAACAAAGTAGAAAACTATAAATGGACTTATATTCCAATTGCAATGAAATTTATAAAAAGCAAAATCTTACAAGAAATAGAAATACTCAATTTCTAGAGAGAAAAAAACATGGTAACAAAGATTTGAATAGGCACTTTACAAATAGATGTGCCAGCAGAAGAAAAACACAGGAAAAGGTAAGTAGCAGCTTCAATCTTTAATGTTATGCAAATTTAAGCCCTGATTAGTGATAACTAAACATATATCAGAATAACTTAAATTAAAATGTTTGTGTCCTGGTTTATGTTAGTAAAGATGTGGAGAAACAGGAAATTGCATACACTGAAGTTGAGGATGCCAAAGGTAAAAACATTTCTAAAACTTTTTGAAATGTTCTTAAACAGTGAAACACAAGATGTTTCAGACATTCCCTTTCTAGGCATCAGTCCAAAAGGAATGAAAACATATGTCTAAACAGAGACTCGTAAACAATATTCATAGAATTTTATTTGTAATAACCAAAACTAGAAAAGCCAAACAAACAAATGCTCGTGATAAATGAATATAAAAACTGAGTATATCTCTCTATATGACAGAATAAAACTTCACAATACAAACAAAAAAATAGCATGCATAAATCTCAGAATAATTGTGCTTGAGTGAAATAAGTCAAACCCTCTCTTCCATTAAGAACAAAGCAAACTGCTGTATAATTCAGTAATATAAATTATTTATCAGTCAGTCAAAGTGACAGAAATCTGACCACTGTTTTCCTAGGTCAGAATGGAGGAATTATGAAGGAGCACATAGACATTTTTTGAGGTAATGGATATGTCACTTTTCTTCATTGTGGTAACGTTTCATTGAAAATGTCCAAATGTAAAAATTAGCAAATCATAAACTTTAAATATACACTATTTGTAGTGTGTTATTACAATTTAATAAAGCTAATAACATGCAACCAGGGACCTGTGTATTTGCTCTATCAAAACTTAGTAGATCAGAATATTTATATTTAATAAATGCAATAGCAAAAAAAAAAATCAGGGACTTACAAGAACACAATTCCTGTATTTTAGGGCACTATCACATGCCCTGGAGACACCCACTCCACACTTTAGAATCTGGAAGAATGTCCGCACACTCTTCATTAAAAATGTTAGACGCTATTTATTTTTTTTTTAATGCAGAGACTAACACGCATGTGTTCTTTTGCTTATGATTCTCTAGGAGGGCTACAGAGATCGCAATAATTTGCGAGCCTTTTGACAATGAATCATTTTTTCTTGCTGCGCTTATGATCATATTTCCCCAAATGCTTTTCTAAGGAAGGGAGTTTGGAAGACATCGGTGTAGCTCTACCAGGACTGACATATCTAAAGAAAGCTGGGTTGACTAAAAAATGTAGACCTTGTGGAGCCTGAACAAAAGAAAATTCTAACAATGCTTTTTAAAAGTCAGCTTTTCTTCAACACTTCAGAGAAGGAATGATGCTTGGACCTGAAAATGTATATTACAATTGACAGTTACAGCAGCCACACACTGCTTTATGGTTCGTTCCATTAATACCATTCACGTCATTTCCTTGTGCTGACTCCATTAAGAATCATTAAGATTACAATTTGGAATTATATTTTCTAAAATACAGAAAGCTTTCCATTTAATCAACACGCATATCCTGATTCTCATAAGTGCCCCCACTCCCCTCCCAACCCCTCACCTCTTACTCCTGATGAGAAACTAGAAGGATAGTATTTGTTTTCTTACTCTTCTTAGAGCCATGCCAATCACTCACCAGTGACCAGTCAACTTGTGGTCTGCAGAAAAAGTGAATTTTGTCCTGTATCTAAGACACTTAGTTCCCAGACCACACATGGACTTGACCTTACTGGTTAAGAACTTTCTTGGAGAACCTACACCAGGGAGTGCTTTTTAAACTAACACCTTTATGACTTGAATTATCAGAGATTAATTACACATAGAGCAGTATAAGAATTAGAAGTTACATTTTTAGGAGAGTGAACTGTACTCTATTTCATAAACATAGTGTATGAATTTATTTCTCAATAATGGTTTGTGTTTTTTACTACAATTTAATTTTATGGGTTACTTGAAAATCTTATACAGAAAAACAAGCATGACTATTGGTATATTTTATGCTTGAGAGCCAATCTACTGTAAAAATTATTTTTTCTAGACAAGTACTTCTGCATTTTGTCCAGTTATATTATTGTCATTCTTCTCATAAAGAGAGACAATTCTTTGCAGTCATTTGGATTTCTAGAGGGAGCTACTACACAAATGAAATAGTTTGCAGACTCCATCATAATTAATGTGCACCAGTCTCAATGGTAACCTAGAAACTTCAATTTTATACCTATATGGAGCTGAATTTTTAAAGACTAAACTTTGGCATTAAGAAGACAGTTTCTTTTGCCTTTCAATTACAAAATGAACATATGAGACTTAAATGAGAAACCTGATACCTAAATACGAACCTTGCTATTTGGGTGTAATTAATTCCTTGGAGATTTTTGGTTAAGAACATATTCAAAACCATGGTATGCATTAACCAAACCCTAATAAACCCTGTGCTGGTGCAATTATCTAGATTGACTATATTTCCATCTAAACACTAGTGACTGCCTGGTGGGATGGCAGAGTGTGAAGTTACCCAGCAGACAAGCCCACACAACATCCTTTTGCCTGCCTTCTCATTGACCACACTCACCATCCTACTCACTGACACCCTTAAAAGAAGCCTGGGAATTCCCCAAACAGAGTGCAGGTCTGTGCACTGAGAACAGTCATTGCACAAAATAAAAATCATTCACCGTCAACAATTTATTTTTTTTACAGAGTTGCAACCTGCATTCATTTTTCATAATTTCTAAACCTGAGACACGGTGTTGAGATTTTTTTCTTCACGTCAGTTGAATATGTTCCTTTCAAAATAACATGAACAAACTCCCATTCTGATATTTCATTATTAATGACTACAGTTTTATCTAGTTTTCTTTCCTTAAAAATTCTCTGTTCTTGTGCATGAACCATGTGATTTTATGACAAAGGGTCTTGGGCAATATAATGCAAGTAGATGTATGTTCTTTTTTTATGATTGGTAGAAAATGTCACTAACATAGCTCTGAAATAATTCTTAAAATTAAACTTACTTTATATCTATCATTGCAAGATAAGAAATGATCACAGTCTATAAACCACACACTTTGGAATTTTGAACATACAGCAAGATGCAAAAAATATTTATTCAAATTTGAACTGATGGATAAAACCACGCCACCTCTCTACACATGCCTTGTTCTAATATGATTACTTCTGCTTATTCTAAGTTTCTAAAATATTCTAAAACTTTTTGCATCTGTTATAGATTCCTAATAATTTCTCAACGTCAATACTACAAATATCACAAACACACACACACACACACACAAACACACACACATTGAAAAGCTCACAGTCTCAAAATTTTCCTGAGGTTAAGAGTGTTTAGATTCTTGTGGTTTCAACTAAAAAAATGCATATAACATTAGCCGATACAGATATACTCTCTCATATTGAAATATGATGAGCATATAACAAGAGTAGAAACAATATTCTGGAAATCTAATTGGAAAGATTAGCTGGTTTGATAGCTGGAATACATATTTTCTTAATGTTCCAGAAGTAGAAGCATCCTCATAAAACAAATTAACATTATGACTTCTGTGTATCACACTTAAAATGTAATAAAATATATCATGCATTTCTCATGACACAGAATAACAGAAGAAAAATGGCTTTGGTGAAACTAACCTGAACAACATTTGTTTTTTGCAAATTTATCCTTGAGCAAGTAGCTGAAGCCCTAGTAGCATATTTGTGTATTTGAGGTATAAAGCATTGCATAAGCAGGAAAGCATTTCACAAGGTCAGAAACGAAACACATCTGAACCTGCTGTTAACATTCAGCAAAATAGACTGCAGATATTCTGGAATCATTTTTTTTTTTCTGTCACTGAAGATCAGATGGCATGCACCCTACACAGAAAATGATGGCATAAATTTCGTTCCTGTAAAAGTATACTTTGTGATATAAAAAGAACGAACTGTTACCAACTCAGATGCAGAATCTCACCGCATTTTCATTGCATCTTCTCTGTCGACTAAAATCTTTAATAGAAATCATTTATAAGGATTTGAGTACATCTATAAAAGTGAATGTACAAGTTTAAAAAAATGATGGTAAACAAGATTTAGTTGGAATCAAACTCCTTCATAAAAGGCAAACATTTCACTTCTAACGTCAGAGTAAAAATATGTCGCCAGTGATACACTGTAGTGGGCAAAGGGCCATTTCTCCCTCCTTCTCTAGGATTCTAGTACTAAGGGTAGCATCACTCAACTTTAATTGTAGCATACAAGTTGGTTATTATGGCATCAAAAAATGTGATCATGAAGAGAAACCTAACAGGAAAAAGCAGTCAAGAGGAAACATTTGATTTCATCTTAATAGATATGTTATTGTGATAGTAAATTAGTTATTTTAAGAGCCACACACACAGACACAACAACACACACACACACATACCTGCTTATACATATGCACCTGTTTACAGGCTGGCAGCATATTCCTTTACCCTTATAAAACATAATATTTTAAAATAGATATACACAATGTATGTACCTTTGTTTACACATAAGTGATATGAATTGTATGTCAACAGAATGGATACTAGTGGGACTTTTATAATTTAAAATAACTACAATAATGACATTTTAAAATATGATTCTTCATCTTTTGTAAAGTCCATACTACTTTTCCAGAAATTAAGCAATTTTTTTAAATTTTATTTAGAGTTGGTTTTTCTTTTTTTTTTTTTAAAGATTTATTTATATATGCACACAAGAACCAGGGTATAGGCCAGAGGTGTGGGGTGGTGAGAGGATTCACCAAAGACAGAGTGTGGAGCAGAACAGGCAGAGCTACTGAAACACACTATTCAGAGGAGCAGCAGGGTGGCAGGAGAGGTCTGCTGCGCCATGTGGGAAGCTCCCTGGCCGGGGATTGAACTCGTGCTGCAGTGGCTGGCGATAGCTTCATAGGCTGAGACTTCACCCGTTGTGCCACCAGGGAGGCCCCTAGAGTTGATTTTCCCTTGTAATGTCATAAAACATCTGCTAGGCATTGTGTCATGGTACATGTTTCATGTCACATTTTCTCATTATCAGCCTCATCAGTGACATCAGGTCATGGTTTCAATTAATCAGTTTCCTTTCCACACATGATTTACCACATTCACCCAATCTCTTTTCTGCACCAAAACTAAACTCCAGGATCCAACATTTGTAGAGTAGCTCATTCAGTATTCACAGCACTCTTGTTTCCATTTAAAACATGCTAATGCTAAGATAATTATGAGGTGATTATGAGACGTTAATTTACCTCCTACACCCACCCTCTCCACCCATGACATAGATAATAGTCTTCAGTAGAACTAAAATCTAAGTTAGAGAAGAAATCTTCAAAATGACAAATATTGTCATTATGAGTGGTACTGCCAGCATGTCCAGTGACCAGTATGACTTACTTAAACGTTTGTGAGCACCCATCACAGCTGATGGGTGGGGTGTTTAAAGTCCATGACACTAGGTGGAAATCTAGAAATTCTGTACCACTTTGGAACTTTTTTACTGTAGAGCCAGAGTCAAGATTTTTATAGCTGTTTCCTGACTTATAAAATGAACCTAAAAACATCTAAGTTAGTAGTTTATTGTGGCATCAAATGAAATCTAGAAGAAAATATACTAAAATCTATATATTTAAAAAATTGCTGAGGTTCACTTTTGTAATGGTAACATTAGTGCAACCAAAGAAGATACTACAGACCACATATACATGAACCTACAGAATCAATAAACACCTGACAATAAGTAAAGGAACAAGGAGGGGGGGTGCTGCAATGCATTTAAAGAAAAGAGAATAAATACAAAACAGAGTACAAAGAAAACTTTTTCCATGTTTATGTTCTCTTCTCCCATTCTTCTTTCAAAAATCACTACTATGCCCAAATAATCATTGGAGTAAACAAATACAATGTTGGAATTTTACTTTTTTAATTTATTTATTTATGCATACAAGAGCTGGGGTGTAGGCCAGAGGCGTGGGGGCATGAGAGGATTCACCAAAGACAAAGTGGGGAGCAGAACAGGCAGATCGACTGAAGTATACTGCTGAGGGGAGCAGCGGGCAAGGCAGGAGAGGTCTGCTGCGCCATGTGAGAAGCTCCCTGTCTGGGGATCGAACTCATGCTGCAGTGGCTGGTGAAAGCTTCATAGTGTTGAGACTTAACTGCTTGCTCCACCAGGGAGGCCCTAATGCTGGAATTTGAAAGGTGATAAGCCCAACAATTACACAAAGAAATTTCAGGTATCCCACCTATTATTCCCCACAGACATCTGAGAAAGGACTGATAACAAAAATTTACAAGGAACTCACACAACTCAACAAAAAAAAAAGCCAATAACCCAATCAAAAAATGGGCAGAAGAGCTCAAAAGGCACTTCTCCAAAGAAGAAAAGCAAATGGCCAACAGATACATGAAAAAATGCTCACCATCACTTATAATCAAGGAAATGCAAATCAAAACCACTATGAGATACCACCTCACACCTGAGAGGATGGCACACATTAAAAATACAAGCAACAACAAATGCTGGAAAGGATGTGGAGAAAAAGGAACTCTTCTACACTGCTGGTGGGAATGTGAACTGGTCCAACCACTA